>PISX010008789.1:0-28080 GCA_004024625.1 Mellivora capensis | reverse complement strand
AACTCAGAGTCAACTTCAGCCGTACTCGGTCCCTCCCTGAATTTTCTCCTGCACCCAATCTTTCTCTTGTAACTCCCAGACACCCTCCTACATGACACCCACCTCTAGACCCTAAGGACCACTTACCAGTTATCTTTCTAGAATACATTTCCCTTTAGCACATGGTACTCCATAGTGACCATCATTTGCCTAAAAACAATTCAAACTCCTTATAAGACCTTACAAGAAAATCATAACCTAGCTCCCAGGTACCTTTGTGTCTTACCTTTGCCCTCACATGTGTTCTTATCTGGTTAACCAGGGGAGTCACTATGTCCACAACTGCTCACCTCTGGGCCTTTGCTCATGGAGTTATTCCCTGCTTGCAATATCCTTCTTCTCACCCCTGCCTATAAAAGACAAAAACAAAACAACAAATAAAAAGACCTGCTGCCCCTCAAAGGCCAATTCAAATCTAACTTCCTCCATGAAGACTGCAGATCCAGACTCTGCTATTTCCTCTGTGTTCCAGCCACTGCCCTGTGGCTCTCTTAGAGTACCTAGTACAGTTTTTATAGTAACTCTTTGGCATGTCTAATCCCTACTATTAGACCATGTGCTTCTTGGAGGTCCTGGTCATCTTCAATTCAGCTGTGTCTCCCATGCTGAGCAGAGTGCCTAGCCCATAACCAACATGCTATAAAATGTTATTTTGAAAGACCAAGGTTGGCCTGGTGCAAGGCCTCCTTTGCCTAGGTTCTTGAGAGCTGATCCTGTTCAGTTGGAATGATTCAGAGTTGCCTGTACAAAAGCTCTACCTCCAAAACTACTAACAGGAAATCCACAGAGAGGAAAAGCTGTGGTTAATAGAAAAGCAAGCTCTCAACCAAAACCACCAGCTGCCTTGTTAAAATTAACAAGCAGCAAAGTGAAACATGTGGCTTAGGAGTAATGTTTCTTATTGTTATTATTACACACACACACACACACACACACACACGCACGCACACGGCAGGACACAGAGTACAACTTTCCCAGGAGTAAGCTGGCTTTCATAAGTGGTTAGGAGAACAAATGGGAGGTGAGAGCTGAGTTTGGAGCATGGAATCAGTGGATGCTTAAATCACAAAAGAGTAGAATGAGGTGTTACAGTGTGAGCCAGCCATGCCAGACAGTGTCAAAGCCCCCAGAATAAAACCAAGCCTCATGGCCAAGCCCACTCAGAGACAATATAGTTAGACAAATCACATTGTGTCTTCCTCCTTTCTCTCCTTGATATACATTCAAATCCCAAAGAAGTGGTTAGCATAGCAGTTAGATATGGGGGCTGTGGACTTAAAAAGCCCTGTGTTGGCCTCAGGGGTCTGTCATTTCCAGGTGCTATGTCTCTGTGTCTCAGGGCACAATGAGGATAGAAAAATAGTACTTGATTCATATGGTTCCTAGCCTTACATGAGATAGTATCTATAAAGAAATTTATACAGAGTATACCTAAACCCTTGATTCACACTACAGTAAAAATCTTTTTAATATATCCACTATGTGCCATACACCACTGAGTGAAATTCAAATTACTCTTTCGGTCTTACCTATTGAAATTTGTTCTAGGCACATAAAGGGGAAAGGGTGAAAAACTGTGGCACAAATGGCACAAACATGGGACGGCAGGGCACAATACTGCAAACTTCCTAGGGCCTGGGGCTGCCTTAACATGGGCTGCTTCTGCCCCTTTCCTTACCTACTTTGCTTCCTTAAACTCCAAATGGCTCAATCCCAAGGCATACCCTATCTGTCAAAGCAGGGTTGGCCCCAGGAGGAGTTGTTGCCAAATTCCTGTGCTATAGCACTCAAAACTGAAAATAGAACAATTCTCAGCAGCTTGGGCCTGTGAACACTTTTCAAAATGCATTCAGCAAGCAAAATTCCATTTCCTCAGTGGTGTTTGCACAGGCCCCTGACACATCCCCAGGATTTTTTTTCAGCCTCTTCCTCACCGTCCTGGGTTGTTTCTTGTGGACACCTTTGGCCTCCAGTGTGAATACTCAACAAGAACAGGGAGGGAGCCTGGATTTGTAGCATATCCCATTTTCCATGGTGTGAACAGTCCATCATGAAGTTGGGGAAAATTCACCCCACTGGGTCTTGTGGCCTAGTAGAACCCTCCAAATATCCCTCTACCCCTGTAGACCTGTCTCTAGGGGAGAAATTTTAATTGCCTTTAATCTTCCTACCACTTTCATTTCTTTGAGGCCATTTGAAAATGAATCCACCTTTGGAAGGTAAGTCCTACTTATCAAGGAATATAGGTTGTTCCCAATGTTAAACGTGTCCAGGATGCCACATGTGGCCTTTCAGGCCATGTGAGACATAGCTCTGTCAGGCACCACTCACAGTGACTTTAAAGTAAATGGTGGCCTGACAATGTATGCACAATGAGCAGCCTAGAAGTGTCTTTTCTGAAGTCATAAGGCCTCCTGGGTTAGGGGCAGAACAGAAATGGTAAGGCTTTCTAATATCACCATTCCCAGGCAAATTCTCAGCCTCAGCAACTTCTCCAGCATCTGAGAACTTGAAGCATTCCCTAAGCAAAATGACTGAACACAGTACCTGCCTGATGGCCTCAGCAGGTCATAATTTTACTCTATTCTCCAAAGCAGCAGTTAGACATTCACCATGGGAGTTGCCTCCCTCCCCACCTAATTGAATCAGTTCATTATTAATTCATTAAACAACCATTTATAGAGAATCTCCTAGTTTCCAGGCATTGGGATAAACACTGGAGATGAACTAAACAAAACAAGAAATTCACAATGTAGAAGGTGGCACAGCCAAGCAAGTCAGCAACTGCCTGTAGCAGTTACAGATATGTGCAAACCGAAAAAGAAGCATCACTATAGGTAAATTTATATTTGTTAACAGCTAACATGTATTGAGTGCTCAGTATGGCCTATACCTTTGCTGAGCATTTCCTCAATGTCATTTAATCATTACAGCAACTTTATCAGGCAGATATTATTATCCCTCACTTACGTATGAGGACTTAGAGGCTTGGAGACATTAGAAACTGCCTTGAGGTCACATGCGTAGGAAACACAGAAGTGGGTCTGACTGCACAGCACTCGCTCTTAAACTCTGGTCTACACTAGATCCCTAAATCTCTCAGAAGTCGGAAGTGGTGGCTAATCTCTGGGTCAGCTGAAGGCCAAGTCTTTCTCTATATCCACTGGGGGCTGCTCAGCTGCAAACTAGCCAGATGGGACCTAGAGGAAGAGACAGCCCAACTACCCAAGGGACATGTGGTCCCATATGTGGGGCAGACTGCAAGTCACCTGGGCCACTGCAAGTGAGCCCACCCCAGATGCTTCCTTGGAAATTCTGACTTCAAGGTCTTAAATAGTAGTTGAATGCTATTTCTGGAAGGACACATGACAACGAGCAGAGGTCTTGTTTTCTTATTTTTAAAGTTTCTTGTTTTTAAAACAGAACCTAAAGAGGTCAGTAGTGTAGAGACAAGATTTGAAGTCGAGGGGAGAAGGGCAAAAATTTCACTCCTAGAAAATTGTTCTTGATTGCTAAGCTGGGTCCTCTGAGATGAGGCAAAGGTGGAATTTGGGGACACCATGCCCTCAGGCAAATCTCAAGGGACTCCAACTAGCCTAATTCCAAGGATGGATAATAGGCCATCAGTCTAGCCAGCTCTAGTTCCAGCTGAGTTTTCTTATTCCCAGTTTGGCCAATCCTCCCACATGCTTCTCTTCCTGGATGGGTAGAGATCTTGGAGAAGGCATCCAATCTCGTTCCCCTCGGATAAGAGAAGAGGATTCAAGAAGTGAGGGAGGATCTTTCAACTTTCTCTGAGGTCAGAAAACATGCCCTTATGCTTTGTAGGCTTTGGAAAATAACAGCACTAATTTCCCTGTGCTTTGGTGTCCACAGCCAATCTAAAGAAATCTAGGCAAAGGATCCAGGGCCTGAAGTAAACACACAATAAAAAAATTATTAAGAAGAGATTTTGTGTATCATAGAAATTGAAAAAAAGGGGGAGGGAACATAAGACAGCTTCTTCAATGTCTATTTGACTGCACAAAGTAACAGAAGGCTTAGGATATCCTTTTCCATTCCTTCTACTGAGCTCTGAGTTTCAGGTTTGCTGGAAATCCTGTCCCACTTCAAACACCTGGTAAGCCTAAGAGAGTTTCTGTTCTGAGCACAGAGACATGGGAAATAAATGCTCATGATGCTGAGACAATGTGGTCAGGATCAGGAGAAAATTCAAGGTGGATATGTGTGGTGGAGAAGTTTTGAAAACATCGTGCCAGCAATGCTTCTGATTAAACAGTGCCCACACCACAATATCCGACCATTCCTGTGGTCTGCAGGCTGTGGTTTCTTGGACAAAGCCATCAGGCTCTGAGTCAGCCGGACTGTGGGAGCAAGTTCCTTCTGGCAGTAGGTTTGCAGGCTGCAGTGTCCCTTAGCTCTGCAGCCAAAAGCCATGTGGGGACATGGCAAATCCAAACCTCTCAGCCCCTACCTGGAAGCCACAGCTCACATCTGGGACTCAAGGAAAATTGCCATTGGACTTCTGGCCATCCTCCCTCTGGCCAGCTCTGTTTTCTGTTGCTAGGAGGTGCTCAAACAAGGTCCCTGGTTTGTAGATAAAGGACATTCTTTGGGTTTCATAGTGTCTTGAAGTGATGTTCTCTCTGGTCAAATAATAAAACAAACTTTTTTTAAGGAAAAGAGGAACACTGAGGCAGGGACAGCATGAAAGGACACCACCAGGCCCCCTGTTTCCCCATCACCTTGGGGCCAATGAATGGAAAAGCTGGGCTAGCCCAGGCCAACTTGGATGGAGGGTGCCTGTCAAGCTCATGCCCAGGCTCTCCTGGAACATCCCCAGCTGGGACACCCGCCTGGCTGGGCTGCCCTCCTTCTGACCCTGTTTGTCTTATTTTCTCCAAAGAGAAAGGAAGAGATAGTTAGAAATCACTTATTTTCCAAGCTTGGGAGCTGATAAAGTTAGGGGAGTGAGGAAAAGGAGGGGAGATATTTGTGCCTCTCCCCTTCACCTCATTTGGTCTCTAAATCTAGTTACAAGAGATATTCTGAGAGGACATCCCAATTGTTCTGAGATGCCACATTCACCAGCCCAGAGCCTGAGCCCAATTCTATGAACCTAACATCTGGAGAAAGCTCTAGTGCATAACCTTCTGCTCTTCTTGGGGGGGGGGGCGGAATCTGGGGCTATGGGAGTCTCTGTCCCTCATAGAGGCTCAGTCAAAACTTGCAGACAATTTTCTCACAGGGAGAACATCTTTCTCCTTTTGGAACCCAGGGCCCTGGCTTCCAGATCTGTCCTCCCTATGTTTCTGTATGCTATTCTCATTTATTTTTAATTTCATCTCAATTTTCTGTTTTTTCCATCAACTACAATCTGAAATTCACTGCAAGTTCATCTCCCAGGAGGCAGAGCAAGAAATCCAGCAGTGCTGATGGAAGGGTGCCTAACAACTTGGGGTACCAGAGCAAGTAGTGTTTGAATTTAAGTTTATTCCCCTCCAGGATTCAGCATAGACAGGTCTTGAGCAAGCTTCCCAAGATTCTGAAACTAGAACATAGCAAATGAGACTGACAGGGCAATCCAGGGGAACCCAGCACTATTGCTGAAAACCCTGGGAGCATTGGTAGAAATCCTCCAACAACCACAAAACAGGTATAAGAATCATCAGACCAGAGCTATCACCTGCTTATAAGACTGTTAACAAGGCACCTCTTGGAAACTTAGTTTCTCCATCTATAAAGTAAGATTTTGGACTAGATTATCTTTATCACCTCTTTCAGCCCTGAAATTTGCTGTTTCTAACCCTGAGAACCCTGGAGCCTTTTCATTTATTTGTCCCCATCAGAATTCAAGACTGAGAGCTACTGAGAGCAGGAACTCCACCTTTACAGTGTTCCATGTTAATGTGATATATGCTATATGCAAACATATGTTAATACATACTTCAAGAGGTTTCATCCTTATAGACCTTTATCTCACACTTATCCCCACAGGGCCTGGTCCTAGGCCACATGGAGACATGGCAATGAGAAAACAGGAAATCTCTCTTCGGGGAGTTCAATCCCAGGAGAGAGACAGCACCATTTATGAGCAACTGACATAAAATAAACTATTCTCTGTGCTCTAAGGGAGGGATCAAGAGGGTCCAGAGGAAACAGAAGAGGCCTCAGAATGACAGGCAAATGAATTAGGGAAGAAGTAGGATATAATTACACTCTCAATTTATGGGTATGATTTGGACATGAGGAAAGGACAGTGGGGACAGAAGGAGCAATGAGAGCAAAATCACTCTCAAGTGCCAGGAATGTCCATGGAGACATGAATCTGGATGAGGACAGGGAGCAGGACAAGGAGAATGACGTGAGATTGGGAAGGCAAACAGGGCAGAGAGTGGAGGGTCTTGAATACCAAGCTAAGGAGAGTAAGTGTTTTCAAGTGATAGTAATGTTGGCTTCTGTGCTACCTCCACACTTGAAGGAACCTGCTCATTGCCCTTCCCTTCTGCCTCCCCAACCTGATAGGACCCCAAGCCATCCATACCCCAGGATGGAATGAGCCCAGCTTTCCAGCCTTGCACTCAGTGTGGCCTCAACACCAAGAAGTGGCTGGGTCCAATCAAAGCATCATCCAACACAAACTTCTTTTTTAATATGAAACTCAAAGACCACAGAAAGCCAAAGAAAATGATACTCCAGAACTTTCCTCCATGGGGACTATGAGTCCAATAATCCCACTCAAGTATAGTCACTGATATATACAAAGAGTGAAAAGCTAACAAAACCAACAGGGGCTAGTGCTCAGATGAGGAGTGAGCCCCTCTCTGGGCCTCAGATTCAGGGTGTGCTAGACCCTGGCTCCTGACCTGTTCATTTGGCACATCACAGACACAGCACTGAGGCCCTCCCGATGCTCCCACCCCCAAACCCAAGTTACAGATCAGTTTCCAATGGAGGCAGTTCCACCCCAGCCCCTGAGGAAGAACAGCCATGAGGCGGCTGGTCAGAAGCTACTTCCACAGGGGCCTCTCCCACACACACTGAGCACACTTATCTCCAAAACTGATTAGGAAGTAAGACAGCTCCCTTCCCCATTAGCTGCAAACTGGACCACTTGCGCCATGAGACACCCCAGATCCAGGAAACCCAGGGCTCAGCTGATCCCTCACCCCCTACCTCCTGCTTCTGGCTTTTATTGGTTTTGGCAGCAGAGCAGGGGGGGCCTTGAGGTCGAACTTGTTGAAAGTGCAAGGGAGAGAAAATTGTTCTCATCTGAATAAATAGAGTCAGCTGTTGCCAGAGGGTAAAATCTACCCATGGTGAGTTCCCCAAGACAAGTCGTGGAATTGTCGGGCTGCATGGGCACTTGAACTGGGGCCAACACTATCTGGCTGATTCTGGAGATGGCTGCCAAGTAAGACGTTGCATGGCTCATCCATGTGGCTTTGGAACGCCCCTCGGGGGAGTAAGATAGTAGGGGTGGTGAAGGTAGGATGCAGGGAAGGAGATCCTGGGCCACGCTCGTGTTGTGGGTGTTCAGCACACACCGGCCCTCCTTCCATGTCAATGACAGAATGGGAGTGGGAGAGTAGGCACCTGCCACCACAGAACCCCAGTTCATAGCTAGCATCCTTGAGCCCTTAGCCATGGGGCTGTGGGTGGGCTCTCTGGGAAAAGGCCAATGCAGTGACCTGGTGCCCTGAATGTTTCCTGGTGATCTAGCATCCTGGGAACATACCCACAGTGCTTTGAGGATATCACCCAACCAGACCAAACAACGCACTTGCCCCAGAAACTCTGAAAGCTCTTCCATTCTAAAAGTTGCTTCAAATGCTGTCAGGAAAGGGAAGTGAAAGGACAGAGGTGAAGGGAGGAATTGGGGGCAGAGGGGGTGAGTTGAAGAAGAAGAAAGAAAAAGGAGCCATGTGGCAAGCTGGAAAGAACACTGGCACTGAGTCCGGAGAGGGGTTCCAGTCCCTGCTCCTTTGTGAACCAGCTGGCTGACTTCAGACAAGCCCCTAACTCTCCAGTCTAAGAGGGAAGATAGACTGCACGTTATTTGAGGTCCCGTCATAGTCTCAACTAATATGCAGTGAAACCCAAAACCAGGAACCACTGCCTCTCTTCTCTGTACCTCCAACTCTGACCCAGTCATGAAAAAGAACATCAATCTGGCCGCCACTTCCTGGCATCTGCTCCCAGCCCAGCCTTCTGGACCTCTCTGCTCCAGAGACTACGAGAAAATCTTCTCACTCGAAGACCCAGAGATGCTGCCGTACATGCTAAGCAGGATAAGCCAAATCATATGGAAAATGCTTTTTCTGCCCTAGTGGAAAAGTATGCAAGGAAATGAAGACTCAAGACAGCAGAGTTTCTGTTTCAAAGGAGCCGAGAAAACCAAACA
This sequence comes from Mellivora capensis, assembly GCA_004024625.1. NCBI lineage: Eukaryota > Metazoa > Chordata > Mammalia > Carnivora > Mustelidae > Mellivora > Mellivora capensis. The sequence continues at coordinate 19,637 of PISX010008789.1, read as the reverse complement.
GGGCAGGCCACTGACAGACAACAGTGGAAGCATCCCGCGCACTGAAACATCTTCCAGAAAGAAAGGAGCCACCTGATAGAGTGCCATTTGCTGATATTTTTCCCATGGGGGTCAGCTTTATGCCATAATAGCAATTCCTTACGTTTATGTGGTGTTTGACAGTTTCCAAGGCACAGCATATTTTTGACTTCACTCGATCCTCAGAGCCTCTGAGTAAGGGAAGTGGCATCACCATCCCTGTGCAGATGAGAAAACCAAGGCATGCAGATTAAGGGATGTCCTGGGCTTGCACCAGAGCATGTGCTCATCTCCCACAAGGATCATCTTTGAGGGTGGGTAGAGGGCAGGCAAAATCAGAAGAGAGGGTTGTGACAAGTACAAAGAGTCTTGGGTCCCATTGCAGGGTGCATTTTATATCCCTGTTTCTCAGTATCCCCTCCCTCTTCCCCGAACTCCTCAAAAATACTTCAAAAAGGTCAGTGCTTCCTGGTCAGGATATGCAGCTACAGACTAACAAAAATTTCATAGAACAGGGAGAAGGGACACTAGGGATCATCTACTCTACCTTGTTATTTTACAAATGGGGAAACTAAAGTCCAGAGAGGTGAGGTAACTTACCTAGGGTCACACAGCTAGCTAGTAGCAAAGCACAGGTTAGAACCTGCTATTCCTGCCCCTTAACAACACTGGGACAGTTAGCATGCTTAGCCGATGGGAATGACCTGGGAAGGAACTGGCAAGTTCCAAATGCAGCCGGGCCTTCTATGTCTTTCTCCCTTCCTCTCTTAGAGTCATATCCCCGGGTCCATGTGCTCCACATCAAAGTTAGAGGCTGAGCCAGCAAGCCTTCCTCTCATATGGAATGACTCCAATATTCATATCCGAGGCACTAATTCCAATTGGAAATCTCCTGCCAATCCAAACAGAACAGGCTGATCAGAAAGCTTTTGTTTTTTTTCCCATTGTTTACAGAGCCACACTCTGGAGGCCTGAGCCCATCTGACATAACTCCAGGGCTGATGCCAGGGAAGAGCTTCCTCCAAGAGCTGTGAGAAGCCACCTACAGTCAGCAAGTTCTCTCTAAATTGTAAAGGGTCTCTTCGACCTCACTGGGGCCTCATTCCTTCCTTCCTTCTTTCAGTGATCACACATTGAGCCTACTATTTGTCAGCCCTTATACTAGCAGCAAAATTCGCACACATGGATGAGGCAGAAAAACCACCTTCAAGGAGCCTTCATTCTAGCTGAGAAGCAAATCACATCTACATCTTCCTGGCAAACTCCAGAGTTTGAGGGAATTGACTTCAGAGTTATGAAACCCAAAGTGATGGCAGTCCAGCCCGGCAGGTCAGTCAGACCTGGAAACGTCAACTCAGTGACCCAAGGCTATCAATTTATTAAGGACAGAATATGTCCACCCATGGAGGGAAGAATTCATGGAGGAGGCAAGTCTCAAACAAATCTTGAGAAAGAAAGAAGATTTAGATAGATGAGCCCTTGTGGGGCATGGGTAGGGCAAGGAAGCTAGTGTCTGGGTGCTCATTATGTTTTTCCTGTATTCTACAAGCTACCAGAGCTATCTCATTCAATTCGCCCAGGGTTGTACAAAGTAGCTATTCTGTTCCTATTCTATAGATGAGGAAACTGAGGCTCACAGAAATTAAGTGATCTATCTATCCATGATCACAGTTCAGCTCTAGGCCTGTGTGACTCCAAAGCTCAGGCTCTTTTCACTGTACTGTGCCTGGGGAGGAACTGAGAAGAGGCTCTGGTGCTGGTTATTGCAAAACCATCCAAAAAAGCAAAATATAGCCAAGTTGCAGAATCTGCTAAAGTTTTGCTCTTTAAAACTCTTGTTTGTTCATTGGGGCGCCTAGGTGGCTCAGTCGGTTAAGTGTCTGCCTTCGGATCAGGTCATGATCTCAGGGTCCTGTGACCGAGCCCCACATCGGTTCCCTGCTCAGCAGAGAGTCTGCTTCTCCCTCTGCCTGCTGCTCCCTCTGTTTTTGTGTGCACTTGTTCTCTCTGTCTCTCTCAAATAAATAAATAAAATCTTAAAAAAAACTTGTTTAAATAAATGAAACAAGATGGGATCGGGAGGGAGACAAACCATTAAGAGACTCTTAATCTCACAAAACAAACTGAGGTTTGCAGGGGGGAGAGGAGTAGGGAGAGGCTGGTGGGGTTATGGACAATTGGGGAGGGTATGTGCTAGGGTGAGTGCTGTGAAGTGTAAACCTGGCAATTCACAGACCTGTACCCCTGGGGCTAATAATACATTTTATGTTTATTAAAAAATTAAAAACTATTTTAAAAATAATAAATAAATAATTTTTTAAACTTGTTTATTCACAGTGTTTTTAGTGTCCAAAAAGCCCTGCTACTCTTATCAGCATCACTTCACCATCGTCATCATTTTTTTATTTTTTTATTTTTTATAAACATATAATGTATTTTTATCCCCAGGGGCATCGTCATCATTTTGATGAGACTCCACATAATGAACAATAACAATGTGCTAGAGACTAGGCTGTTATAGTTCCATTTAACTCTTCTAACAACCCAGAGAGTTTAATCATACCATTATGTCCCCATATTACAGGTGAGAAAACTCAGGCACAGAAGAAAACTCACCGAGATCACACGACTATCGGTTAGATGCCAGCCCACGCAGTCTGGCTCCCACCTCATGGTCTCTAACACACAGCTTATTCTTTGAAAGAGGGTGACCTTGCAAATGTCACAAAGACAAAACAAAAAGCAGACTTTGCAAGTAAGAAGGCTATTGATTTGACTGGGCTACCAAAGGTCGCAAAGTGGTCATTGTGGAGGGAAAGGACACTCCAATTAGGCTTCAGCCAGAGACGATATTAGAGAGAGTAGTTCAGGAGTTGCTGGATGGTGGAAAGATAAGGCCTAATAGGCTGTGAGATACAGGCATGGAGGGTCCTGTGGGCAGCCAAGGGAAAGAACACGCAACCTCAAGGCCATGGTTCTTACAGATCCAGCCCCATTCTGCACTTCTCAAGCATCCCAAAGGCAGCTTCATCCATACAGAGTTCTTCTGTCCCTACAAGTGATGGATGCCAGACGCCATATCCTTCACAGGAGGAAATGTATCTTGGAATATGATCTCTCGTTAGAGTACATGTTGCTGCTTTTATAGGTTGTGAGTGGAATCCCACAGACTCTTGTCTTCCTTCCCTCCCCCTCTTGCCTCATCCATTCCCAGCTCAGTGTTCCTTCATAAATCAGCAGCCCAATGGAGCCAAGTTCTGCTTCCCACTTTTTAAGTCTGAGGGCATTTATTCCTGCTGATAAACTGGATTTAGACAGCTTCACAAACCCCCGACTGTGGCCAAGATTATGAAGGTGAAATATTCATTGAGCTCTGTCCTGTCAGGGAGAAGAATGTACAGTACAGGCTCAAACTGGCATATTTCCACACGTTACTGTCCAAGGAAGAATTACTTTTGTCAGGGACTGGAGCTGTGTTTGGGGGCTGGCTAGAGATATAAATCAGGATTATTACATTGGTGCTTCCAACAAACTCCCAGAAAGGGGAGGCAATACTGCAGGCCTCCATTATAGCCTGTGGGTTCACCATAACACACCAGGCCCTTAGATCAGACCCCACCATCATCCCAGGCAGTACATAACCAGATCCAGACTGTAAAATTGACCGTGCTCTTCACCACTTCTACAAAGACTCTGGGCATCCCTGGCATCCCTCATGTTTTTGTAGAAACAGGGAGGGCCCAGAGGTCATAGTCCAGAGCACAGGCCACCCCACAGCATCTGCCCCTTCTTTCCTTTTGCAAGATCCTGGCCAAATCTTGCTATGGAATCATGAGACACCAGGAAATGGTGCTTGTCCGTGGGACAGAAAAATAAAACTGGCATATTTCATGAGGGCAGGAATGGGGAAAAGGCCATTAATGCCTTCCTCTCCTCAAAAGTGGTGCACTGCATATAGATACCTAGCAAAGCTTGGACATAAGCACAGAAGCCTGTCTGGCACCATTCCAAGGACCTCAGTGTTGGAGAGAAGCAAAGCAAGAGCCCAGGAGTCTGATTCCAAAGTCCATACACACCTAAAGCCTGTGCTCTCTGGCACTGCTCTACCACCCTGCAATTTTCTCATGCAGAGAGAGGGCCTCCATGATTGACGGAAGGCAGGTGAAGCCTGCCCAAGAGAAGCCTAGATACCTCCCATGTCATGCATGTTTACATGGATGTTGGCATCCACTGCACATTCAACTTAGCAGCATGGCTGACATCACAGGAAGATGAGAGAAATACCACCCCCCACAATGAGATGCAGGAAAGTCCATCTGCCAATGAGCAGTTGTCAAACAAAGCAAGAGTAACCGGGGTGGGGGGGGTACACAGAGTCACGCATGCTCTAGTAGAGTCAAATCCCACCTCTGCCATTTGCCCCCTGAGAGGCCCTCAGCATGTTACCTGCTCTAAGAGTCAGTCCCTTTACCTGGAGAATGGGAACTGACCATATATCTAGTCATGTTATGAGGTTAACAATGCAATCAACATGGTCAGCGCAAGGCCTAACACACTCGGACTATCAGCAAGTGATTGCTCACAGCCGAGCAGAGGGAAAACAAACTCATTCCCACCCCTGACCCATGCTACTCTGCTTGGTTGGTGGACTCGCTGACCATCAGAGCATTGGATTTTACATTCTCTGTAAAACTGGAATGGCATCTCTCCCTCAAACATTTAACAAGTCCTCGGAAGCTAACACATTTCAGACTGGCCTGGCAATCCCCCACTCAGCATGGAGCTTGGCTTCCCCTCTGACACTCCTCCCAGCCCTCACTCTGCCCTCAGAGCAACCAATCTCCTTGCCATCCCTAAGCACATCCAGGCCCTCTTCTAAGCTCCCTGCTCCCATTGGTCCCTTAGAAAAAGAGATGGGAACAATCCTCTTGTCTTCCTCACAGAGATTATTTTACATTGGAAAAGTAACATACTGCCATATGCAAATGATATAAATTTCAGAGTACAAGAATTTATTACACAATATGCAATGAGTCTGCTGTGCTCTGTAATTAGTTCTCAGAGAGTACATATGTTTTCCATACTCTTCTAAATATATGGTACATTTCACAGTTATTAAAAATATTTTAACAGTCCCCTACTCCAGACCTTCAATCTAGTTCCCCGGAAGTGACCACTGTTAAAAGATTTTTGTGTATGCTTCTGGAAACTATCTGTTCATATATAAACACTCAAACTCAATTGTTACACAAGTGAGAGTATTCTGTACATACCATTCTTTGCCTTTATGTTTTGCTTAATATTATATTTTGGAGATTGTTTTAATAGCAACACATACAGAGCTACCTTATTCCTTTTAATGGTTGCACGAGGTTCCACTGCTTGGATGCCCTGGAATTCATAACCTGATCTCTAGGGATGAACACTTGCATTGTTTTCAGTCTTTTGTTACTACTACCATTGTTAGAGTGGGTCTCTTGTTCATGTATATCTGCCCATCATGTGTCAGGGCGTTTGTAGCATCCAGTCCTAGAGTTTTGAATTCTGAGAGTGTCAAACTGCTTTTCCCATAAGCCATAACCATTTACACTCTCAGAAGCAGGCTGGTGTTTGCTTCTCTACCTCACCAACATTTGCTACCATAATAGTGTATAACAAAATAATGTATACAAAAGTCTTCTACACTGTGAAGCTCCACATATCATATCCCGAATGGCACACCGACTGCCACCCTCTTCCGCAAAACTTTTTTCCTGGTTTTTCACTCTCCAGCCCAATGTGACTGCGTGCCTCCTCTGGTCCCATACAGCCCCTGATCCTCTCCTTTTTTGCAGCTCATGTGTAGTTCTGTCTACTGCAGTTCTAGTCATATTGGTCTTCCATCAGATGGTGAGACTCAACTAGTTTGCTCAGTTTCTACCTCCTGCAGCAAAATTTAGAGACCTTGCAGACAATAAAGACTTGCAGAGTTAAATTTGGATCCTACCAACCCAAGTTTCTTGGGTTCTGACAGCCTGCCCATTGTGGGCAGGGAAGGGTCTGGGGCTATTGGGTGACATCAAGATTCCCCCCATAGCACCTTGCAGAATGCTACTGGTGTCTAATCGTTTCTCCTCTTGCCCTACAGTCTTTCATAAGAGGAAGACCATTCTGATTTTTAACTGGGCTCAGAATATACTTTCCTGGATATATGAGCCCCAGCAGGAGTAAGACATTTTATCATGGTCATGTGCTTAGCAGCTGGTAGCTTTATTTGGGGGAGGGAGAAACAAAGAGAGTGAATGCTTTTCTTCCTTTCCTCCATGCTGCTCCACAGGCAATGCAGGCAGACCTCTAAAGAAAGTGAAAAGCCAGGGGCACCTGGGTGGCTCAGTGGGTTAAGCCTCTGCCTTCAGCTCAGATCGTGTTCCGGTCCTGGGATTGAGGCCCGCATCGGTCTCTCTGCTCAGTGGAGAGCCTGCTTCCCCTTCACTCTCTGCCTGCCTCTCTGCCTACTTGTGATATCTCTCTCTCTGTCGAATAAATAAACAAACCTAAAAAAGAAAAAGAAAGAAAGAAAGAAAGTGAAAAGCCAACTCCTTCCCACTCCCTCTAGTTACCAAGGCCCAGGACTAAGCTGTCTTAAGCCTTTAAGAGAGTAGCTTCTATTACACCACAGCAGGAGCACTAGATTTGGAGCCTCACTACACAACTCTTTGAGCCATCCCTGTGTTTGTCTCTTCTTCCTTAAAGTAGGGACCACATTCCTCATTGGTTTGGGGTGAGGATACAGTTAATAATAGCTTTCAGAGCTTTGAAAAGGTGTTTACAAACAGGTTTCACTGATGAAAATTAAAATGAAAATACTGTGCCCACTTCCCCACCCAACTTGGCCCACACACCCCACTGTTAGTCAATCTTCCTAAGCCTGGGAAGGGGAAACTAGCATGGAATTTCTCTCCTCTTATCTCATAAATGGACCCAGAGGTAGCAAGCACTGGGGGTCAATCCTGTGCTCCTCCCATACCATCTCAGGTCCCCAGTGGTGCCAACATGCTGCCTAGCTTTGGAGTCAGAAGGATGGCAGCTACCAGGCTAGCTGGAGATGGGAGGGCCCATTTTTCAGCTCCATCACCCTCTCCAACAGTAAGGAGAGACCAGAGTGGAGACAGGCACCAAGACCAGGGTGAGTGACAAACAAGAATGCTTGGCAGTTCTGCCCAACCCACCCTGCCTGTGCCTGTTTTCCAGAGCAGTCAGGGTACGAGGGCATTCAGTCCTGTGCCTCATGTCAGTACATGACTTCCACAGCCCTCCTCGTGCAGTACCCACTTCCCTCTGTATCCTGCCCAAGTTCCGCAGCCTGGGAGCCACTCTTCTGGGAGGAGTCAGGTTGCCCAAGAGATGAAGCAAGGCAGTCCAGAAATCTGGAGCCAGGATGGTCCCATTACAGACCCTGCTGCAGTAGATAGCCTTCCAGGTCATTTACTTCATTTCCTTTGTCTTCTACTTTCCTTTAACTCTTCACAGTTTTCTCCCTGTCTAGACTCACTGCCACTCCCTTTGATACACTGAGTATCTCAGTGTCTCTTCATGTCTTTGTGTTTCTCTCTCTTCAGCCTTCCCTCTACCCACTTCCCTTTGCCCCACCTCTTCCTCTTTTTTCTCTCCCTCTCCTCCCACCTTCTCTCCATCTTTTTCTGCCCACTGTGCAGCCCCTCCAACCCTCCCTTCCTCTCCCCCACCTCCCCTATTCACCATCCCCACAACCCTCTACATCATTTCAGATTTTCTGAGCATTGGGAATAACTGTGTGCTAGAGCTAAGGCAGTGCCTCATAAACCTTTATATGGGGAAATTCAACTTCCTGCTGGGGGGGTTGCCATTTATTAAAAGGGTAGTTGGGGTGAATGTGTCCCATTCACCAGTCCAGGGGACTCAGAACACATGTCCCACTGACTGCCAACTTCTGAGTGTCCCCTGCTCAGTAGCTTTCTAACCCCTCTGCCTCCTGCTCTTTCTTCTGCACAGCAAAATGCTATAAATCCCTTCTTCCTTATTTTTCAGATACTCGTCACATCCTTTACCCCCAAATAGGATGTATTAAACCAGATGGCGGAAGACAAGTCATCAAAGAGAACCAAGCATCAGATGGAAAGAGAAATGGGGGGACGCCTGGGTGACTCAGTTGGTTAAGCAGCTGCCTTTGGCTCAGGTCATGATGCCAGCATCCTGGGATCAAGTCCCACTCTGCCTCTGCCTGCCACTCTGTCTGCCTGTGCTTGCTCTCTCGCTTGCTCTCTCTCTCTGACAAATAAATAAATAAAATCTTTAAGAAAAAAAAAAAAGAAAGAGAAATGGGGAGCAGGGGAGAGTTGGCCTAGGTGAACTTTTAACATTTAAGACCTTTCTGAGTTTCTACGTTTAAAGTTTCAAGGCCCTCAGCTTGATGTTGCTACCAACTTTCAGAGAGTTAAAGTTCAGATTCCTATGGTCCCTAGAGAAAGGGCCACATCTAAAATTAAAAATTTCCTTCCCTGCCCCCTTTTCCCCAAACACCTCCACTTTTTCTGGCTAATCAGGCTTTCTTTATTTCTATGAAATGCCCATGGGTTGTGAGAGGGGACAATGCTTTGGGTCTTTCTCTTCATTCTTCATTTTTCTTCTGTTACAGGATTTTCAGATCTATTATCTCATTCTTCTCAAGAAACCGACTGGGTAATTTGAAGGTGAGAAGTTTCCAACACTGAAATGAGGACAAATCCCTCAGAGATGGAGATAGAAGGTTTACTGCCAAGACAAAGAGGCCAGCCAGAGATGCTGCGTTGGGCAGTTGGCACAGTGTGAGTGAGGCAGGGATTATGGAATAAAGGGGAAGACAATTCAGAGCAAATTATAGGAGCAGGGTACTCAGAGAGTTCTGCATGGGTTGCTGTGTAAAGATGGCCTGAGACCCCAGACAAAACTTCCAAAGGGATCCCTTGCCTTTTGGTAAGCTGAAAATAAATCTTTCACCACCACTCCTCTTGTGACCCCCTGCCCTGCAATGCAGAGCCTCCTGAAGCAGCATTTGTTGTCAGGAAGAGGAAGGGAGCATCCCACAGGGAGTGACTCCCTTCCTTTCCATTGCTACCTGTGCTTCCACAACACAGACCAGAGTCAGGGGGGTGCTTCCTCTTGGCAAGTCCAGTAACCCAATCTCCAGAAAACTGTATTTTCTTATGATGACACAATGTTAGGCTGAAACAAAATATCCCAACACAATTTATTCCTCTCGTAGTGGACGATAGTCAAATTCCTTGCATTAGCAGTTTCTGTTGATTTCATTGGGATTTTAAGGACCTCTGGGGCAGTAAAGATGTCTCTGTTTTGATGGAAGAAGTGACCGAGGCAGGATTCAAGCAAAAGGCAGTATTGATAAGAATAGAAACACTGGTGGAGTCAGAGAAGCCCAAGTTCAAGTCTTTTTGGGGCCTTAGGGATGTACTTACTTTACATCCAGAAGGGATTATGATAAGGCCAATAGTAACAACAGCTTCATAGCATGGTGATGATGATTCCATGAGATACCACATTTGAAGCGCTTAACCCAAAACTTGACACAGAGTCAGTGGTCAAGAAATGAGAACTTGAAAAAGAATAAAGTCTTACTGTAGCAGAAAGAGAGCCATTGTCTGTCTGTTCCTGGGGTCAGTGAATGGGTGCACTTCTAGAGCTTTTGAGGGCTTCACCTTGGAGTCCTAAGATACAAAAGAAAAGGGTAGAATTTCAACAAAGAATCCATTCTTCGCAGGGCATGTAAGGTACAGACCATCTCTTTACCTACAATCTTATACTATTCAAAAAGACTCAAAAAGTTGTCAAAAGTAGCCTCACAAGTGTTTATAAAAATAACCTTCTAGTCCCAGGACATTGTAAATTTCTTTTACTTCAAAAATCTTTAAAATCAAACTGACCTTTAAACAATAAAATAGAAATATATTTTGCAACAAAGGTGGTAAGAGTTAATACCTGTGGTTCAAAGAGATTATTGTTTGGAAATATTTATTCTCTCCTCTCTCCACCGCCACAAGCAGAGTATGCAACCTTGCCCCTGGGCTTTGGGCATGGCTGTGTGACTTGTTTTGACCAATGGAATGTTAGCAAGTTCAGTAACCCAAAAGGTTAAGACGATTTATGCACTTGAACTTGTTCTCCTGTGCTTCTACCATCATCTTGAATAGAACCTGCCAAGCTACCCTGCTGATCCCATGAAAGGGATGAGACCCGTGGAGCAGAGCTGCCCCGACTGGGTCCAGCCTAAACCAGCTAACCTAGAGAAGCATGAGATAAACAAATGCTTATTGTTGTATGAGAGTTCTGTGATTTTTCTTATGCATTATTACAGAAGAAATAATTCGATGATATAGAAATTGATACATAAAAAATTGGGTTCTGCTATAACAAAAAACCGAAATACGTGGCATTGAAACTGGACAGTAGGGAGAAGTAGAAAAATGACAACTTGTATTATACAGTGGTGAAACGTACATCCAACAATAACTTGGAAGATAACAAGCGTACCTAGTGAACTTGTGAACTTGGGCAGAATGTTGAAAACATGAGTTGACTTCTTGTGCTATATGTGGTAAAATCCCATAAAACAGAGACAAACTTAGAAGAGAACTGATCAATTTGCACTCAGAATTTAGAATTAATATAAATAACACAATTTCTTAACTCCAGTCTCTGTATCCATTGAAAGCTCTCAAAACAGAGCTGAGATTAAATTAAATTAAAGCATGGGCCAAATGTAGGAAGCTGCCAATATAGCATGTTGAGCTCAAGATAAAGACCACTTCAAGGGTGTAACACCGTCTGTTACAACTTCTAGAAGAATTAAAATAGTGCTAGTAGATCTCCTCACTGGGACAAAAGAGACTCTAGAGAGTCCCAGGGGTCTTAAAGACATGGTCCCTATGGAAATCATGGAAATGCACCTCCTATGTTTCCCACTGCAGGAACATAATTGAAAAGCCCAGCTACTGTGCTCTGAATGCTATCCATCCCTACTTGCATTCTGAGGCCACGCTTCTAATGGGCTGTTCCTACCCAGTGATGGAGCACAGTGAGGATTCTAAACAGGCTTGCACCTAGAAGGCCTGACCCTCTAACAAGCTACTTTAGCTAAACTTAATACCATCCTGAACTCTCTTAGAACTTTACTGAAGACTGAGATGCTTCCATCCAACCTTCTTTCTTTTCCTCTTACCTTCCACAGCAGACAGAACTGTATTACAGGCTGGCTACTCTCCCAGCTTCCCCCAGCTCCCTCCTCATTTGCTTTCACCTTATCATGGCATCTGCTTCTCAGAGAATATTTCTAATACAAGTGCCCCCGGAGTGGTCCAAGAAGCAAAGGATGAAGATTTGAGACTGGATCCCTACCTCCACCATCCTTGTTGGTAGATGAAGCATATAGACAGTCTCTGGCATGAGATAGTGATTCAAATTGCTAAAGCTTCATCAATAGCACCCTTGAAAATGTTCCGGTGGAGAGGAATGTTGTGATATTTTTTAAAATATGGGAAGGGGCACCTGGGTGGCTCAGTTTGTTAAGTATCTGGCTCTTAATTTTGGCTCAGGTCAAAATCTCAGGGTTGTGAATTCAAGCCCTGTGTTGGGGTCCAAGCTGAGCATGGAGGTTGCTGAAGAGTCTCTCTCTGCACCCCTGCCTGCCTCTAAAAAATAAATAAATAAATAAAATAAAAATATGGGAAGAATAATGTCTACAAAGACTCAGGGTTGGCTAATTACTGGTAAGTCATAGAAACACCCTGAAAACGGACAGAGACTGAGGGCCACTAACAAAGTCTAAGTATGAGACCTAGAAGCCCTCTAGGGCAGTCCCAGTGAGGCCCTCATCTCCTGCAATGGAACAACAAACACAGCTAAGTGGCAGTCTCAATGTCTAAATGCTGGACTCACAGAGCTCCAGAAATATTTGAATACTCAGTCAATCTATTATGCATAAGGAAGAGCCCTGGTGGGCAAAATCTTGGACCCCAAAATATGTTAAGGAACTTCCTAAAGAAAAATGTTGAGCCTCAGTCTTCCCCTCCTCCCCAGAGCTTCTAGGCTTGCTGAAGTAGCCCAACTTCCCTACTAAAAACTAGCACTTTAGGGCACCTAGGTGGATCAGGAGGTTGAGCACCTTCAGCTCCAGGATCGAGACCCACATCAGGCTTTCTGATAAGCCTGCTTCTCCCGCTCCCTCTGTTCACACTCTCCCTCAAATAAGGAAATAAAATCTTAAAAAAAAAAAAAAAAGCCAGCACTTCAGTGATGGATGATGCTTCAAGCCCCTCTCCCCAAAGGCAATAGGTTTCCCCTTAGAAGCTGACCCCATGCCTCTCCTTGGTTTCTAGGCCAATAACTAGAGTTAAATTCCAGAACAACCCAACTAGGGATATGCTGTGACTGACAGGGGAGTAAAAAGACTATACACTGAAAGCATTGCAAAAATTAGCGTACACATACCAGCAGAATCCAGAAGAGCACTCTTGGGATTGAGTTTGAAGACACTTGATCAAAGTAGTCAAAATATAAGACTGTGGGAGCAAACATTAATTGACTTCAGGGCATTTTCTCTCATTAATGGACTTAACAACCTAGAAATGACCCCAAGGGATGGGCCAAACAGCTGCTGGGATGGCTCTTAAGACTGTGGAAAGGTAGTAGCCACACAAGAATTGGAAATGCTTAATGGCTGCATAGTATTCCATTGTATATATATATATACCACATCTTCTTTATTCATTCAGCTGTCGATGGACTTCCATAGTTTGGTTATTGTGGACATTGCTACTATAAACATTCGGATGCATGTGCCCCTTCAGATCACTACATTTGTTTCTTTAGGGTAAATACCAGTAGTCCAATTTCTGGGTCATATGGTAGCTCTATTTTCAACTTTTTGAGAAAACCCCATACTGCTTTCCAGACTGGCTGCACCAGCCTGCATTTCCACCAAAAGTGTAGAATTGTGTAAGACTGATGATTCACAGACCTGTACCCCTGAAGCAAATAATACATTATATGTTAATTTAAAAAAAAAAAAAGAACTGGAAATGCTCAAGTTGCCCTGGAAGACAATCGAGGGAGGTGTGAGAAGGCTGAGGAAAGTGCATGAGCTGGAGTAGAGTAGGTGAGGCCAAAAGACCTTCCATAACGGAACCCGTCTTCTATAAAGCACTGAGAAGACTGGCAGAGGCCAAGGTTGCCAGATTTAGCAAATGAACTACAGGATTTCCAGTTCAATTAGATGTTAGAAAAGGCAGCCACAAAGTTGGGTTTATTAATATTTGTAAGAATAAGAGAGCTCCAAAAAAACAGAGTCAACAAGGGTGCTGCTTAATTTCTATAATCCAAAAAAGACATATTAAAGGAGCAGGAGGCTAAAGGAAGACCTTCAGCTCAAGTAAAAAACATTGTCCCTTGTTCAGTTTCCAGACCTCATTGGAACCATTGAGGGGACAAACGACTGGATTCCTAGGAGGAAAGACCCTGCAACACCATTGCAAATACAGAGCACATGATTTTCCAGAGTGTCCTGACAGCCCTTTACTCAGGTGACTGTATATCAGGGAAAGGGAAATAACCAGAATTTTCAAGGACAATTGCACATAGGGTCTAAGCTGATATCAATATCCAGAGACCCAAAGCACCATTATGGCCTCCCTGTTAGAACTAAGGTCTCTGGAGTCAAGTAATAAATGTAGTCCTGGCTAAATAAAGTTCAGCTCACAGAGGGCCCACCAGGTGCAGACTCAACTCACACAATCTCCAAGGATATAATTGGAGCTTATGTACATGGCACTTGGAGTAACCCCCATACTGGATGCCTGGCTCATGGCATAAGCCATACTATCATAGTAGGAAAGGGTAATTAGAAACCTTGGAATTTTTTTTAATAAAACCAGTCATACTGGTCTATGGGTCACTTTTATGTATTTTTTAAAGATCTTATTTATATGAGAGAGAGCACCAGCAAAGGGAGAAGGGTAAAAGGAGGGTAGAGGGAAAGGGAGAAGAAGACTCCCCACTGAGTGTGGAGCCAGACAATGCGGGGCTCAATCCCAGGACCCTAAGATCATAACCTGAGCCGAAGTCAGACACTTAACTGACTGAGTCACCCACGTGCCCTGGAAACTTCAGAATTTTTACCCCCTAGTCCTCGGCCTAAATATCACATCCTTGGGAGAAAGACAGGATGTGTATCACCATTAATAACCCACAAGATGCTGGGTCTATAGTATCTATAATGTCTCCATTTAATTCACTAGTCTGACCCCTACAGAAACCAACAGATCCTGGAGAAGGACTGTATATCACTAAAGGCTTAAATGCCTGAGAGTCCCAATTGTAGCTGCTGTGTCCAAAGTAACCTGTTCCTAGAGTAAATTAATATGTCTCAGGGTAGGTAGCCATTGATTTTACAAATGCATTCGTTTATATTCCAATCAAAAAAGAAAATCTGAAACAGTCTGCATTTATATGGGGCAGAAGACAATTTTCTTTCATAGATTTGCCATGAGGTTATGTTAACTCTACCACCCTCTGCCACAACATAATTCAAAGACATCGGACTGCTTTAACCCACAAAATATCACACTGATCCATTACATCAGCACCTTATGCTGACTGGGAAGGACAAGCAAGAAGCATTGGGAAGACACATGTGTTCCAGGGGTGGATTATAAAACCTATGAAGATTCAAGGATCAGCCACTTCAGTCAAGTTTTTAGGGTCCAGTAGTAAGAACCATAGCAGGATATCCTTCTAAAGTAAAAGACAAATTGCTCCATCTTATGTTCTTAGCACCCAGAGTACCTGATAAGCTTTTTTGGGTTTCGGATGTAACACATTCCACACCTAGAAATATTCCCCTTTTCCTTACACTGGGTGACATGCAAGGCTGCCAGCTTTGATGAAGTCTAGAATGGGAAAGGCCTCTTCGGTAGATCCAAGCCATGGTGCTAAAAGCCTTGACACTCAAGCCATATGATCTGGCACACCCTGTGGTGTTAATAGTGTCAGTGTTGGGAAAAGATGCAGCATAATAGATACTATGGTGAGCCTCAGTGGAAAAATTAGAATGCAGGCCTTTGGGCTTCTGAAGCAAGGCTATGCCATCTGCAGCAGGAATTCATTAATTATTTGGGCCCAGCTCTTAGCCTATTACTGAGTCCTGGTAGAGACAGATGCTTGATCATTGGGCACCAAGTGACCACACACTTGACACCGTTTATTATAGGCTGTGCTCCATCAGACCCACCAAGTCATAAAGCTGATGTGCCTAGTAACAATACACCAAAATGGAAAGGGTATTTCTGGGACTAAACTTGAGCAGGACCAGAGGGCATGAGTATGCTGCATGAGCAGGTGATCCCATGTCACCCCCCAGTACCAGTACTCGACCTCTGTATGTAGCAGTCCCTGTATGACTATATGGCTTCCCATAAATCCAGCTGCAAGAGAGAAAAAATTTTGGTCATTAGGATAGGCTGAAAATTGATCCACAAATATATGTAGATCTTAATCCCTAGAACCTGTGACTTCTACCTTTTTACCCCAGTTTTAATGAGACATAGTTGGTTAATAATATTTTAATATATTTCAAGGGTACACCATGATGATTTCATATATTCATATATTGTAAAAGGATTCCCATAATCAAGTCAATGAACATATCTATCACCTCAAAAAAAATTTTTTTGGGGGGTTTTTTGGTGAGAACACTTAAAATCTATTCTCTTAGCAAACTTCAAGTGTATATAACACAATATTTTTTAAATGTTTATTTATTTATTTGAGAGAGAGAGAGAGAGATGATGCAAACAGGGGAAAGGGCAGAGGGAGAGGGATAGAAAGAATCTTTAAGCTGACTCCCCACTGAGCATGGTGCCTGACCTAGGGCTCATCCCCAGGACCCTGAAATCAGGACCTGAGCCAAAATCAAGAGTAGGACAGTCAATTGATTGAGCCACCCAGGTACCCTTGTAACATAGTATTATTAACTATATTCATCATTCTATACATTAGATCCCCAGAACTTACTCATAACTGAAAGTCTATGACCAATAGACTTTCTATTGGTCTAAGACCAAATCTTTGACCAATCTCTCCCCATTTCCCTCACTTCCCACCCTCTGGCAATCACCATTCTGTGAATGTTACCTTAAATGGCAAAAGATACTTCGTAGATATGATGAAGCTGAGATGGGAGGATTATCCTGGATTATCAGGTGGACTCTAAACTCAATCACAACTGTCTTTATTAAAGGGAAGCAGATGAAGAAAGCAATGTGACCACTAAACCAAGATGTTCTTCTGCTGGCTTTGAAAATGGAGGTATGGGGCACAGGCCAAGGAATGTAAGGAATGCAGTTTTAGAAGTTGGAAAAATCCAGGAAACAAATTCTCTCCTGGAGCTTCCAAAAGAAACACATCACTGCCAAGACTTTGATTTTAGCCTGGTAAGGCTTATCTCAGACTTCTGACTGCCAGAACAATAAGAGAATAAATTCATGTTGCTTTAAGCCACTAAATTTGTGGTAATTTGTTACAAAATCAAGAGTAAGTTAGAGCAATACCCTTCTCAGTTGCCCTTGGCTTCCAAGGGCATTCCTTGGCCATGTTGTGAGGAAGCCCAAACCACACAGGGAGGCTACATGCAGGGGTTCCTGCAGACAGCCCTGTTAAGCATCAATGGCAGACTGTGAGAAAGTTACATGTCAGGTGATTCCAGCCCCAAGCTTCTGGGCTTCCAGATGGGGTTCCAGAAATCATGGAATAGAGACAATTTGCTCTGCTGTGCCCTATCCAAATTTTGACCCCTAGAAACCAAATTTAACTGCAATTTTTGTTTTGAGTCATATAACATTTGGTTGGCTATCTGTTACATAGCACAATGTAACTAACACATTATTATGTAAGGACATAATCTAAGATCAGACAAAACCTTGGAAATAACCTAAATGCCCAGTCAAAATGGCAGCTATACGAATTCTGACACTCCATATTGTGGAATATTATACAGCCAATAATAACATTTTTGATAAGTAGTTCATGATGGGGAAATTCCTATTTTTAGCACATCTTGGAGGAAATAGTTATATACAAACTTTTTCAAAAGTAAACAATATAAAGGACTGCTTATTTCCCTATAACTTCATTAATGCAATTCTTTCCTCTTTCCCAGTTTAATTAAAATGATACTTCATGGGACGCCTGGGTGGCTCAGTTGGTTGAGCGGCTGCCTTCGGCTCAGGTCATGATCCCAGTGTCCTGGGATTGAGTCCCACATCGGGCTCCTTGCTCGGCAGGGAGCCTGCTTCTCCCTCTGCCTCTGCCTGCCACTCTGCCTGTGCTCGCTCTCTCGCTCTCTCTCTGACAAATAAATAAATAAAATCTTTAAAAAAAATAAAATAAAATGATACTTCATCTTCATATTTTTTATATCTGTGAGCTTTAGACTTACCCAATTTATATAAGCTTTGTATATTTCTTCTTTTGTGAGTTGAGTATTCATGACTTTTACCATCTCTGTTGCAGCAGTCATTATTTTTCTTACTGATTTACAAAAGTTTCTCCATGTACAAGGTATCATTCCTTTGTATGTATTACAAAATTTTTCCACTGAAAAAAATTTTTTTCTCAGTTTTGTCATTTTCTTTTTCATTTTTTTTTTCTTGTGCTCCTCTTGTCTATTAACTAAGACCAAATGTGAGCACTTTGGGTTTGGTGTGTGTTATGGAAGGTACAAAGGAACTGGAATGTGCCGTCTTTCCCACTGAGGCATTAGGATGTTATTGAGGGTGCCAGTCGTATATACATGAATCACCAAGTGAGGAAGCCTCTCGGCTAACATGTAACCTATTTATCTAAAAGTAGAATTTCATAAATCAAACATATTTAGGAAATATTAGGATAAACAAAATTCAAAGTATTTCTTTACCAAGTATAGCTCAGAACCTTTGGTATGCTGAAATGTATTGGCTTTTCAGGCAGGCAGGGACAGGGTGGAGAGGAGTGGGGGGCACTGTAATGACCACAAGTATGTGCCACTTGAGGTTGGGATGGGCTTCCTGAAGGAATCTGAACTGCCTACCGTGAATTTGTTAAACACACACACACACACACATCTACACAAATGCACATACACAAAGATATTATAGAAAGGGACAAGGGGGAAGGTGGAACAAGCCAGGACTAACACGAATTAACAGGGATCTTCAGAAAACCAATTAGAACATAAAAAGAAAGGGCAGGACTATCCCATTCATCTTGTTCTCACTGCCTTTCTTCATGCATCCTGCCCAAATTCTCTACTGGAGAAATGATCTAGGTCTATTTCTCTGGCCCATGTGGTCTGTATCCTGGAATTTGTCAGCCCTTAAACCCTTTGCCATGGGGAGATGCCCAAACAGACAAGGGTTCCTAAGGGAGGAGGCTCTGGGAAAGATTTTCTTGACAGACTTAGCTCTGTGCTCTTTCCCTTGCCTTCCATCCAGGTTCAGTCATCCAGTTCTCTGGCACCAATGCTTCTCAAATATTTGCAGAATGCTCTCCCACGCCCCTCAGTTGGTGCTGAGGTCAAGCCTGTAAGTTCTGCTCATTTAGGTTTTACCCATAAATCATTCTCTCCCTTCCCCTTCAATGCTTCAGTGGTTCTTCCCGACCATGCCTGTGGAGAATTCTGAAAGCTGGCTGCCTCCCTCTAGTCTCCAGGGAAGGACCTGTTCCCACCACTGGCCTCTGAGAAACCCAGGCTGCAAAGCCATTCCCTTGGAATTCCAATATCACTTCTCTACATTCACATCAGAGAAGCAGATTAAGCTCACCAGATGCCCTGATGTCACCCTCTTGGCTCCAGAGATGTCCAACCCCAGATATATGACAAAGGAATGGGCCTTATCATTGGGCATAGGGTGGGGAGTCAGGATGCCTGGGTTGCATTCCTGGCTCAGCTTGCAGTTTGCACAAGTCAATGACTCTTTCCTGTTGGGACATGTCTTTCCTAACCACACACTGCCCAGCCCTCAGGCTTCCTATAATAAAGTTAGAATGGGCTTCCATTCATGGTGCCATGACAACACAAGGCAGCATGAGGGAGGTGAATTTCAGGATGAACTTGAACATGGCAATTCCCACCACATGGGCATCTCTTTCCTGATAATCACATTTCTTTGAGATTAATTTTCCTCGATGCCAGAAGGAAACAACTCTGAGAGAACAGGATTAATTACATACCAAGTCCTAAATCTGAACTGGTCTCACCCAGAACTAATCCTAATTCACACCTACTCTTTGCCAGAGACTTGCTAAATAGTCCTGCTAGAACTATGCAAAGTAGATAACATACCTATGTTACAGATCAAGAATAAAGTCCAGAGAAATTCAGTAATTTACCCAAAATCACATACTAAGAAATAGCAGAGCAAGGGTTCCAGAGCATTTCTCTACAACCCCTCACCTCAAAGGGTTCAGGAGGCAACCAGAGGACATTTACAAAAGTTACACATTTTGAAAGGTAAATAGGAAGTTCTTTGACTTGGAGTGTTTGACCATATTTCCCTAACCTGCTTTCTTGGACCTCC
>PISX010008788.1:0-79670 GCA_004024625.1 Mellivora capensis | reverse complement strand
AACGTGAGACAGGAATCCATCAGAATCCTAGAGGAGAACATAGGCAGTAACCTCTTTGATATCAGCCACAGCAACTTCTTTCAAGATATGTCTCCAAAGGCAAAGGAAACAAAAGCAAAAATGAACTTTTGGGACTTCATCAAGATCAAAAGCTTCTGCACAGCAAAGGAAACAGTCAACAAAACAAAGAGGCAACCTATGGAATGGGAGAAGATATTTGTTTGTTTTTAATGATTTATTTATTTATTTATTCCAGAGAGAGAGAGAGAGAGAGAGAGAGAGATAGAGATAGATAGTTCAGGAGGTAGGGCAGAGAGAGAGGGAGAGAGAATCCCAAGCAGCCTCTCCACTCAGCCTGGAGCCTGGCGCAGGGCTCAGTCCCAGGACCCTGAGATCTTGACCTGAGTTGAAATCAAGAGTTGGATGCTTAACCGAATGAGCCAGCCACGTGCCCCATATTCTTCCCCCTCTTATGCAGTCTCTTTTTCCTTCTCATGGATTTCAAAGGAGTTGTCTTCTATACACACATATATGTAGGTATGTGTATATGATGTAAGATTTCTTAACTGTGTGTTATATGTGTGTATATATATTTACATATGTACAAATAAATACAGATATTTATAAATATATATGTGCATACACATATCCATACATAAAGCCAGTGTAATCATACTTCTTTTTTTTTTTTTAATTTATTTTTTTGTCAGAGAGAGAGGGAGAGAAAGAGAGCACGCGAGCACAGGCAGACAGAGTGGCAGGCAGAGGCAGAGGGAGAAGCAGGCTCCCCGATGAGCAAGGAGCCCGATGCGGGACTTGATCCCAGGATGCTGGGATCATGACCCGAGCCGAAGGCAACCGCTCAACCAACTGAGCCACCCAGATGTCCCTAATCATACTTCTAAATATGCCCTTCTGCTAAGAATGTAGGAGATCCAGACAGTCTGGGATCAAAGTCTGGTCCTGGCCCTACTGGAAAGTTCAAGGGCTGGCAGTAGAATGTACTGGGAAATTATAACCCCACAAAAGCACGAGCTTCTAGTGTTAGTGATCACCTGTGCTAGGATCTTCTTTCTGATACTGAGTTGCTGTGTGACCTTAGGAAAATTATCTTATGTCTCTGTTTCTTCTTCATGTGGAAAATAAAACCTACAATACTACATAGGAATATAGTGCCGCTCAAGAGAAGAGTATTAGGAGAAATACAAACGTGAGCCTTTATTTTACTTAAGGTTTTTATTCACTCCTACCCTTTTATTTGAAACAACTGCAGAACAATTATGTGTATATGCGGGGTGGGGGGCAGGGAGGGAAGGGGGGGGGAGTGTTCTCCTTATGAAAAAGGAGGGTGGTTTTTACATAATTCCAGTTGGATTGCTCACCCTCACTGTCTAAGGGAATATTTCTTAATTTTCTTTTAACTCATGCCCAACTGAACATTTGTCTAACTTTTGGTAATTTGGATAATTAAAACAAAACTGATTTCTCTTTTTTTCTAAGTATAATTTTATTTTGCAATATCCAGTATGTTTCCTCAAACTCCCCCTCCCCCTAAATGTGGATCTGCCCCGGCCTTGGGGGATAGGGAATTTATCCCAAATTGTTGTGTGACCTTGGCTTGTTTACCCAGCTTTTCTGAGTCTCAGTTTCTCCTTTGGTGTGATGGACAGGGATGCCTCCTTGGAAGCCTCTGGGGCTTGTGGAGAGGAGATGAGGTCCCCAGAGATAAGCATCCCTCATCCTGAAGGGGTTTCTGGCAATGGGGCTCTGCTCAGACCCACAGTGCAAGGCAGGGGTCCCCTTGGTGAGAACAGTTTCTCTCTGGGGACTGTCTCCTGGAGATTTAGTGTGATATTTTTTCTCACCCTCAGGAATCTGGCCAAACTCCAGGGCTGCCTATCATGAGCAGTCTTGTTTGCTTGAGTTTGCAGAGTTGTGAAGGTAAAGGACTGGCTTTGACTATTCAATCAGGCGGGTGGGGGTGGGGAGTTGCCTTGAGCCAAAGGTGTGACTTTTCCCTCTCTTTTAGGACTCAGGCAATCCACCTATGGGATTCAGAGGAAGCCTGTGTGAGTGGGGTGGGCTGTGGGGAGGGCATGTAATATTGGGGGAGGGGAGACTATTTAGTGCTAGATGCTATCTTGGTAGGCATCGATATTTAATTATGCTGTGCAGATGGGCGATCATCCCCATGTTACAGATGGAACCACTGAGGCTCAGAGAGGGAATTTAATTGTTATGTCTCATGCCCAGTAGGACCTGCACCTAGATAGATCTGTGGTCTCCAAAGCACAGGTGGGAATATGGGAGGGAGGGAGAAATATTTCCAGGAGGTAACAGTCAAATTCCTGAGGGTCTAAGCTATTTCTTTCCTGTTCACCATTTCCTTGAGCAGAATAAATTTGAGAAGGGGATGAGGACAGTAGTCTGACTCCTGATTGTGCCCATCTAGTGTCTTGGGATTTGGGGGCTTTCCATTCAGGGAGCCAGCCATAGGGTCCCCTCTCTCTATGGATGACCATTCTTCCTATGAAACACGGGTTTGGAGAAGAGGATTCATCTCTGCTGGTCTCCTCTCTTGAATTTCCCAGGGCTTGCTTCCTTCCATGTTCTGGGACATCCTGCTCCATGGCTGTGGGGAGAATTGAGACGATGTGAGGAGGAGGAAATAAAAAACAGTGTGTGTGTGGGGGGGGCGCCTGGGTGGCTCAGTGGGTTAAGCCTCTGCCTTCAGCTCAGGTCATGATCTCAGGGTCCTGGGATCGAGTCCTGCATCGGGCTCTCTGCTAGGCAGGGAGCCTGCTTCCTCCTCTCTCTCTCTGCCTGCCTCTCTGCCTACTTGTGATCTCTCTCTGTCAAATAGACGAAATCTTTAAAAAAAAAAAAATAGTGTGGGTTTTTGGAGTCTGACACATCCAGGCTAAAATCTTGTTCTATCGCGTCCTGACAATGTGGCTTCGGATAAAACTTGTTATACCTTTGAGCCTCAGTTTACTTATCTGTAAAATGGGGATGATAAATCCCATAGCCACATGATGAACTGAGATGAGGAAGGGACAAAGAGCCTGGAGTAGAGTCGGCACAGTGTAGCAACTTAGGGGATGCCAGAGGTTTTCTGCGTGGGAGAGAGGATGTGTGCTCTGGAGACCCTGGAGCAAAGCACCATCCCACCCTTCTCTGCCTCCAGCTGTTTAGAGTTAATAGCAAGAGACATACATTTCATAAGCACTAAACGTCACTTGGAGAGAGAAAAAACAAGAAAGGGAGAAAGACAGATCTGCAAACACTTAGTCATCACCAGAGTGATGCTCAGAGCTGACCTCATGAACTGGCTTCTGGGTGAAGGGATTAAGTCTCTGTAACAGATCATGCCCAGAGCTATGGAGAATGTTCCTCCTGTCACGCTGAGCCCTGCTCTGGGCCTGAAGGGTGGTGGGACCCAGTTTTGCTGAGGGGACATGAGGCCCTGGCTGCAGGGGCAGGAAGAGCTGCTGGGCTGGGGCTCCCAGCCCACTGTCTGGAACCGAGGGACAGAGCACACTGGGCATTCCAGAGCCAAAGAAACAGAAACTCTCCAAGTTCACAACTGTGGAGAAACACTCAGTTTGTTTTTAATCAAACTCCCCACGCTGACACTTGGGCTCCGTTCAACCATTTAAAAAGTTCCACTAGCAAATAGCAAAAAGCACTTTGCCAAATATTTGCCCTTATTTGTTTTTAATAGTAAATACCAGCTATAATGCCCATTTCCTTATATCACCCTGACTCGGCCTGCTGGTTGCTGTGAGCTGAGTGACCTCTCCAAGGATGGGTGGGAACCCTTTCCTGACCTCCCACCCAGAGCCAAGAGCAGAGGACTTGGGCCCTGGTGAAGAAAAGTCCCCCTTCTACCCCAGGGTGGACCAGCCTGAGATGTTTTTGTGGGAGTTGTGGTGCTGTGTAGGGTAGCCCCCAGGCCCTGGAAATGTATTTCTGTTTCTCCACGCTCCTGGGCCCTGCTCCTACCCTCCCCTGTACTCAGAAGCCAGCCTGCACACCTCTGAAGAACAGGGTCCAGGGTCCAGGGCAAGGAAGGCTCACAGGTGTGGGGACCTTAAATTACACAAAACACAGTTACAGGGACGCCTGGGTAGCTCAGTTGGTTAAGCGGCTGCCTTCGGCTCAGGTCATGATCCCGGCGTCCTGGGATCGAGTTCCATATCGGGCTCCTTGCTCGGCAGGGAGCCTGCTTCTCCCTCTGCCTCTGCCTGCCACTCTGTCTGCCTGTCCTCGTTCTCTCTCCTCTCTCTCTGATAAATAAATAAAATCTTTAAAAAAAAAACACAAAAAAACACAGTTACATACAGATGCGCACACGTGCACACAAACGCACACCATCACACACAGCAGCCATGGTATTGGGTAGACCTCCCTTGGTTGCAAACAACAGATCCTTCTACTGAAAGAAGGGGAGCTTACAAGAGGAAAGGCTGAAAATCCGGGTTTGGAAAAGACAGTGCTGCCACTGGAAAGAATGTTCTAGCATTTTCAGTCTCTGACGTTCTGCTTATGAATCAGGTTCCAGGGAGGAACTTGCTGATTGGTTTTGATAGGGTCCTGCTCATCAGGGGAGGACAAAAGGCCTTCATTAATAATCTCCCAAGGCGGAGTGCTCTGTGGCTTGGTCAGTTAAGCATCTGCCTTCTGCTCAGGTCATGATCTCTCAGTCCTGGTATCAAGCCCTGCGTTGACTGAGCCTGGTGTTGGGCTCCCTGCTCAGTGAGGAGCCTGCTTCTCCCTCTCCCCTGCCCCTGCTCGTGCTCTCTCTCTCTCCAATACGTAAATCAAATCTTAAAAAAAAAAATCTCCCAAGACTCTATTGCATTGTTTTTCAAGTTTTTTCACATCCCAACACATATAAAAAGTGGTACTTATAGACATAAATGGGGGAGGAGATGTGGATGAGGCTACAGAAGTTAGTTCTTGCTGCACACCAGTTCCCCCGATGGGGTGGAGGGACTCAACATCTCAGCACACCTGTACCATTCATAGCAATTGTTGGGAAGCTGGACCCTTTCTAAGGGGAGACATACTTCCTCAGAATGTAACCAGGGCATTAACAACAGCACATGGCATGCAGGCTGAGTACCCACTGCCTTCCCAACAGACACTAAATTCTCCATCGGTAGCAATAAAGCCATCAGAGTTTCTCTCCACCTTTGCTCCTCTCCATCTCATTCTGGCCACAATATATTGAATTTCCCCACCTAGTCCCTCTCTCAGTAGAGGAACAGTAAACAAATGCATTTATATCTCTTCTCCTATACCACAAATGTCTCCTTCAAAAGACTATGGGCTCTTGTGGCCCCAGGCTATGACTCACTGGTTTTCTCATTGGCATCTAGGACAGTGTCCTTCCTACAAGTCAGTCTTCAAAACAGATGTCAAACTTAGCTTGAAACCTATGCTCCAATGTACTACTCAGCCCCAAACACGCTCTGCTGTTCACAGGTCTGCTGGAGTGGGGGTTCTTCACTGGTAAGAGTCTCCACTGCAGGAGACTTTTGGTGTAGACCTATAAAATGAATGAAGAGAAGGCTAGGATGGATTCTCCCCAAATAATAATCAGGTCAGAGCATCAGATAATCCAACAATATTCGTGGTATTCTTAGCTTTCCAAGGCTTGACATCTGGACTGTCTTATGAAAACTTGATCCAGTCTGACATAGTCTTGGGCTGGCAAGACAAGAATGCTGAGGGTTTCTGTCTGCCAGAAACCCATGAGGAATAAAGGCACGACCGCTCTGAGATGAGCACGCATGTTGATAAGAAATGGGTTTGATTTACAAGACAGTGTGATGAAGTCTCCGGAAGTCTCATGAAGGGAGAAAACTGACTTCTGGGGAGAGCTTCCCTGGGCTACCTAATTGTACTTGTATTATTTCACTGAATCTTTCCAGCAACACTTGGAGGTCTACATTATAATCCCATTTTTCAGATGAAAAGACAGAGGAGTGATTTAGAAATATAGATGGGTTTGTTTTTAAGTAACTGGCACGAGGCAGAGCTGGGATTTACACTCAAGTTTTTTATCTTTTCTGCTCTACCTCTGCACCTCTTTATCTGTTCTTTCTCTAGTTTTAGCAATTTTTTTTTTCTTGGCGGGGGAGATGGTTTTTGGTGTTAGCTGGTACCAAAATAAACTGACATGTCACCAGACTTCTTACTACACAAGAAAACGAAATTTGTCTTTGGTTAATCTGCTGTTATATAATGTGTGTGGCTATAATAATTCTATCAAATATAGTGAAACTACTTAAATCTATGGTACTTAATAAACTTTCAATAAATGGCAGCAATTATTAGAGTGATGTACAGATGCACATTTTAAGAAACACTCAACTTATGCAAACCTGCATTTTTTAATGAAATAAATTGATGGAAAATTTTTCAAATGAAATTCCACTATGTTAATAACCCAGTTAATTCATGAATTTTTGTAGAAAAAAAATGGACACTACAAAAAGGTATAAGGTAAAAAATCAAGATTTTTTTTACAGCCATCCCCTTAATACTATTCTCCTGAGATAAGCTATAGATCAGCCCCAAACTTTTTTTTGGGAATGGGGGTTGGGATTAGGGTGAAGCAAAGAAGTGCCTAGGGTGGAAAATTTGAAGAGGTGCTTGCTCTCAGCTTTGTGCAAGAGCAGGGTGGACACCTCCATGAACCCCAGGGGAGGGGAGACACCTCCTTAAATTTTGCTCCTTAGATACCTCTCTTGTGACTTTTTTTTTAATTCAACAATGAATCCCGATCCATGTGTGTCAATTCCTATAAATCTATATCAAACTTTTAATAGTTGTGCAGTGTTCTGTACTATGAATGAATCCTAGTTTAGCCACTTCTGTATTAATGAACATTAAATTTAATTTTGCAGTTACCTGTATCTTTGTCAGTTTGGGATCCTATAACATAACACCTTAGACTGGATGGCTTAAATAAGACCCATACTTTCTCACAGATCTGGAGGTTGAAAAATCCAAGATCAAGGTGCTGGCAAATTCAGTTCTTGGTGCCAGCTCTCTTCTGGCTGGTAGACAGCCACCCTCTCTCGCCCTGTGTGCTCACAAGGCTTTCCTTGGTGTGTGCTCATGGAGAGACCAAGAGCTCCATGTCTCTTCCTTGTCTTAGAAGGGCACCAGTCCCATCACGGGTGCTCCACGCTCACGACTTCACCTACCCCTCATTACCTTCCAAAGGTCCACTTTCAAAGTGGACCTTTTTGAAAGGTCATTTTGAAAGCTAGAACCAAAGTGCCTTCAAAAGTTTTCTGGCAATTCGTGTTTCCATCAGCCGTGTGGAAGGATACAATGGGACATACTTTCCATGGAATTATCTGCAGGAATTCTTGAAAGAGCCAGCTTTCCTGGTACGTGTGATTTCCTTACATGATTCATGCGCCACTTCTGGGCATTTTACTGGCCAGATCTAGACAAGTTGCCTGCAGAAAGTGTGTAGCCCCCTGGGTCAGTCCTTTTCCCTGCTGTGGAGCTCAGCGGGGCAGTGCTTGCTCTCGCTTTCCCTATTAGGGGCTTGGGGTGGCTCTCAGTTAGCAGCAGGGAGCCAGAGACTTGAAGGCTATCCCGTGGGTCAACATTTTACCATTTCTCTCCAACCTCTCCAAAAATTGAAGCAAGATCATGAATCCGTAGGGCATTAGATGGTGACCATTGTAGGAAGGAGAACCTTCTTAGATACAGAGGACCTTGTTGAATCTCAAACTTTATGTTTTGGAAGCAAATAATTTGATGAGGTATTACCTTGGCAGAGAGGCTGAATGCTGGACCTGGTGACCATTTGCAATTCTTGAAATCTTCCTCCTTCCTCCTCAGCACTTTCCCTACAATTCTGGATGTCAATCCCTGTCCATCCATCTTTGAAACCAGGAGCTGGCAAACTTTGGCCTGTAGGTCAAATCTGGCCTATAATCTCCTTTTGTAATAAAGTTTTATTGGAACACATCCATGATCACTTGCAGATCGTCTATGGCTGCTTTTGCAACTATAGTAGTGGCGACAGATTGTATGGCCCATGAAAGTTGAAATATTTGTTATCTGCCCTTTTACAGGCAAAGGGTGCCAACTTCTGTTCTAGTTGTCTTTTGAGTTTTCTCCTCTTCTTCCCTATTAGTTCAACTTGTCTCACCTGGACCACTGCAGTAGCCAGCAAGCTGGTCACGGTTGGTATGAGCTTTCTTTGATGGAAACATAATGGCAGCAGGCCCTCGCGTGCTTCCGTTTCTCCTAGTGCCTACCATGTGAGTGGCTTGCCATCTAAGCTGCTCTGAGTCCGCAGGCTGTTTGCAGCCCTCTCTCCACTCTCATTTACTTGTGTGCGCCACAAATACTCAAATCTCAGTTAGTTCATCTGGAAAATGGAGCAAAGAACACCTTCTCTGGTATTTTAGTCCCTACTGACTACTGAGTTTCCCAAGCTTGCCACTCACTGTCCCAACACGTTACCCTTTACCCGTGTTGGTCCCCTTGCCCAGGTGGTTCCCACTTGTGTCCCTGGGAAACTGCTACCTCTTCACCTCCACATTTTTGATTCCCTCATTAGCAAAGATATTTACTTCTTCCTCTTTGCTCACAGTACAGCCCTCGGGGCCTGCCTCCAGTGCAGCAGGCACAAGGCATCATTTGTAATTGTGTGTGTCTTTCCTTGCCCTTCCCTCCTCCCTATCTGTGAACTCCAGCATGCAGGAGTCTCTGTCCCTCTCCTCAACATCCCTCAGTGCCTGGCCCACACAGGTACTAAAGGAATGTTTGTTGAATGAATAAACATTGAGCTCCTGCTCTGTATTGAGAGTAACTCCTGCAATCCTCACAACAGCCTTGTGGGATCGGCACTGATATATCCCCACGGTACAGATGTGGCAACCGAGGACATTGAGAAGTCTCCTGCTCAAGGTCACAGAGGTTGCCAGGATCTGAACCTGGCAGTTGAGGCTCAGGAGCTCAAGCTCTAATTCCTGCACTAACAGTGAGTACATGAATGAACAAACGAATGAATGAATGAATTCAGTGAAGTTCTATGAACTGAAGACAGGAAAGGCAAATGCTGTAAGACCTTATGAGACCCATTAGTGGGGTTTACAAAAGAGAAGCACAAAGATTCCAGGGACCCGGCAGGGATAGAGGCTGTGGAGTTCAGGGAGAGTTTAAAGAAAGGGAAAAACCAAGACCATCCTATGAATTTCTGAAAGTGCTTGAAGAAGTTGTAGGACCCTAATTAAGCATACAAAGCTGGCCCTACTGCATTCTGGACAAAGGACAAAAAAGCACCAACATTAATATTTACGGTCTGCCTTCTGTATGCCTGACACCATGCCATCGAGTTTCACTTGCGCCAGCTCACAGAATGAAAACTGCCTCCTTCCTCCCCAAACCTTCTAATCCAATATATTTTTTACTGAGCAGTTACTATGAGCCAAGCCCTTGAAGTGGATGTCAAGAGAACAAAAATGAATGGAACTCTAGGGGTCCCCAGCCTAGCAGGGGAGACAGATGCGTATGTAATTTTAGCAAATGTGCGCAGTGTTATCAGAGACACAGAGTCCGGAAGACAGGGGGACCTAACTCTGTCTGGATTTGTGGAGGAGGATTTTAAAAGAGCAATGACTGAACTGGGTTTTGAAGTTGGCCAGGTAGACAAGGCAGGGAGGCCTTCCAGAGAGAAGGACAGTTTGTGCCAGGGCACGGAGGCAAATGTCAGGGACCTATCCACAATTCACTGGGGACGAGTGGCAAGTGGGGGCCAATCAGGGAGGCTCTTGTAGGCATGCCGTGGGACTTGGCTTTCTCCTAGGAGACAATAGAAATAGAGAAAAGGGGTTTTTAAGCAGATTTTTTTTTTTTTAATGAGGCAGTATTTCCATGACAGCAGTGTGGAGGAAATGGAGTGAGGCATAAAGTGGGGAAAGTAACTAGGACTATTGCTATCATCTGGGTGGGAAATAATGAGGGAATGAGCTGGGGATGCAAACAGGGGGAGGGGAAGTGAATCCTAAGACCAAGAAGACTTGGTCTTGAAATGTTAAAATATGCACTTATTACCTGCATTTTGAACAGCTTGGTTCTTATGATCCCCATTTGGAGAGGCTGTACACATACAATAAGGGTAGTGTGGCCTGTATCTGGGGAGTGTGCACACGTCTGCACACACACACACACACACATACACATTGTAGACAAATAGAATAAAAGTCTCCAAAAAGGGAACAAATGCACATAGCAACTGTAGTGCGGGTCACGTGTAGGATGAGCTGTGCAGGATGGCAGCAGGCAGGGAAGGGAAGGGCTGCAGCTGGGGCAGGGGCAAGATGAATGGTGTACTAGCTCTCTATTGCTGCATAACAAAGAAGCCCCAGAGTCAACAGCAAAGTTGATTCTCTCACCACGTCTGTGGGTGGGGAGTTGGGGAGTGGCGTGTGGGGAGTTGGGGAGTGCCGTGGCTGGATGGTTTTAGCTCTGGCTCTCTCATGAGTTTGCAGCCAGGACGAGGCGGAAGCCTTGGCTGGGGCTAGGGATCCTGACGCAAGCATGGAGCGCTCATCTGGCCGGCAGGTCCTTGCTGGTTTTTGGCAGAAGATCTCAGTGGTTTCCCAGGGGACTTCTCCGTAAGGCTACTCAAATGTCTTCATGTCCTGGTGACTGGCTGCCGCACAGGGAGCCATCTGAGGGAGCCAGGTGGACGCGGCATTGTCTTTGACAGCCTCACCTTGGTCTGGGCATTTCCACAGTATCTGTTGATTATGCACACCTGCCCAATTCACGTGGCAGGGGTGGGTGCCTGTGATGGTTGGGAGCTGTCTTGCAGGCACAAATCGGCCTGGGGCCGGCTGGGGCAGAGTGGGTGTGTCGTGATGGAAAGGGAGTGGCCTGGGGACAGATGCTGGCTAATGAGTTGTCACCCAGCCTGCATTCTGACATGAGCCTTGGTTCCTCACCCATGACATGTAGCTCATGCTCCAATCCCGGGGGGATGGCAGTGAAGGCCATCCGAGAGGAGGATGCTCTGGAAACTCATGAAGCCCCATAGTCTGGGACTATGTGAGTGACAGCATACACAGAAGCCATCGTGGTGAAGTTCTGTGTTTCCTCTGGATGGGAATCTAGAAGGCCTGTGTGAGAGGCACTCGCCCTTTATTTCTGGGCTGCAGAAGTCCAAGAAATAGCTTATAGTGATCTTTGTCTTTTTCTTCCACATGCCAGGAGTGGCACAATGATAATGTCATTTCATCCTCTCAACGATGCTGGGAATTAGGATCCTCAAACTGCACTGTTCAGAAAGAGGAAACTGAGGCTCATTGGGGTTCCATAGCTTGCCTGGAAAATGGGGCATCTGGGGAGATAAGCCCAGGCTTGCCTGACTCACATGGATAGCAGTGAGGCAGGTGAGAGACAGGCTTAGCAGGACCTGAGACGTGGTCCTCCCATCCATAGCTGGGTCCTGGGACGTCCTCAGCATTGGCGTTTGCAGCTCGATGGCAAGAGGAGGGTGAATGGGGGAGCAATGGGGCCTCTCCTCTACTGCACGCGCCACAGCCCTCGCCCTGAGCTGATGAAGGGTCTTCGCGCTGCGCGTGTGCGTGTGTGTGTGTGTCTGTGCGTGTGACCGGCAGCTGCTGCCCTCCCAAAGCTGAGGATTAGGGTGACGAGGCCCACAGAGCCCTCTGGAGCTGGCTGCAGGCCAGAGCTGCATGGGGCCTTGGGCTCCTGGGACCTCGGCTCCCAGGCTGTTCTCGGAAAAGCATTTGCAGCAAGGCCACTCCAGGTGCCAGGCCGGGCCATCAATCCCTCACTCTTCGGAGCAGTGAGTTTATAAAGTAGCAATTAAATAAGAGCTCTGTAAGTGCTTCTGGGAACTGCCCTGAATGCATTTTCCAAACATAAATAACGGGGACCTCCACTCAGTGTTGAGCACATGCAGCGCAGAGAGGCAGCTCAGAGAAGAAGGGAGCCCTGTTGTACCGGCCAGCCGGCCTACGTGCCCCTCGTGCGCACGCGCGCTCCGTGTAGGTGGCTAGTCCATTTGTCTTGCCTGCCTGGGTGGCATGTCAGCCTGCCTGGACAGGTCACATGAGGGAATGGTGGCCGTGACCTCACTGGGAAAGGCGGGGGATCCCCGGGACGTTCTCTCATGATACGAGAGCACAAGCAACAACGATGACAGTGTCTGTTCGTTGAGTACCTACTATGTGCCAAGAACCCACAAATCTCCTATTATTGGGAATTTTGGAGACCTATAAGGATGACAGAGTCTGGAAGTGAGACAGGCCCCGGGGAGAATTCTTTAGTCTCTTGCATTCATGAGGCCATTGCTGTACTCTATACCATTCTAACAGTTTTATGTCAATCGACTGATTCGAGTCCCCCACCAAATCTGTGACGGAGGTCCTCTTACCATCCTACTTTGTAGGGAACAAACTGAAGCCCAGAGAAGTTAAGTCTCTTGCCCAGAGGCAGACTTTGGGCCCAGGCAGGCTGGCTGTCCGTGCTGTATCAGCGTGTTGGTCGCGGAAACTGAGACCAGCTGCCACGCATCTCCTCAGGTCTGATTACCTGCAGCGGTCTCTCCCAGCCTCTGGCTTGACCAGCTCTATCTGGGCCAGAGAACATTCCCTGCGTAAGTCCTCCCTGCCTGCTACCTTCCCCCAGTGGGGTCTCCTGATATCTCTCTTTCTCTCTGTCTGTCTGTCTCTCTCTCGCCTTAGTCCCTGTGTATCCTCCCAGCCCCATTTACTGGTGCCCCATGGGCCATGCTTGCTCTATTCTCACATCTTTGTGCCTTTGCTCATGGTGGCCTGTCCTCCCAAATGCTCTTCCCATTTGTCCCCCTAGTAAATTTTAAAATACCAACGTATTTTAGGTTGCGGATAAAGGGTTATTCACTCTTAGGAATATCTCCTGACCGTCAACCCCCCCGCCCCCACCCTACCGTCAGATGAATCGGGTGTCCTTCTTCTGGGAGTCCTTCCATGAGAAAACACATCACCCTCTTATTCTTGGTCCTTTCTGGGACTGTGAAGATATTGGTGGGTGGGTGGGTGAGTGGGTGGAACCACTTTCTAGAAAGGGTCCCCCAGGGCTCCAGCCATGACTGTTCCTGCCCCATCAGAGCAGTGTGCAAGTGACAAGACTTATTGGAACTGACTTTGGCCCTGCCATTGACTTGTTGTGTGACCTTGGCTGAGTCACTCTACTTCTATAGGCTTCAGTTTCTTCACGTGTAAAACAGGAACAATTGTATCTGCTTGACAGGGTTCTTCTGAGAGTTAAAGAGGAGACAGAAAGCAAAGGCACCCAGCAATAGGTATTTAATAAATATTTATACCCCCCTTCCTTTCCCCTTACTTGGGAAATGGGTTCTCAGGATAGCGGAGGACAGGGATCGTCAGGAAGTCACCACGAACAGCCCTTTACAATGTACATCTCTGAGTTTGTGATCTTTCCTCCATTCCACCAAAGTGGGGTCCCACTGCTTTTCTGCAGAAAACCCCAACCATAGAGGGGCTCCTTTCCCTGCCTCCCTGGGGTTGATGAAGCCGTCATTGCCACCAACTGTATGTCACGTGACAACTCAAGGCAGAATTTCTTGCGCGCTGCCTTCCCGGGGTCTCCCATCAGAGGATCCCATCGTAAAAACCCCATCAAGAATCTGGCCCCTGTTCACTCCTGAGCCGGGAGTCAGTGATTTCCCTGTCTTGGATTCCATCGAAGTTGCCAGTGATTAAGAAACTCATATATTTTCACACTCATTAAAAGAAACATGATGTTCACTTTTCCAAGAAAAGCCATCCTTGTTTGTAGACCCTGTAATATATTGGGAACGCCTCTTAATTGGCTTCTAGGACTCAGTGTCAGAAGTCAGACCCAAGTTTGTTTATTGACACAAGGAAAAAAATAAAACGTCGTATAATTAGTTGAGTGACTGACTCTAAATTCAGTAACTCCCATTGGTATGTGGCCTTGTCAGGGTTTAAGATTCCATTTTGGGTTATGAAAGAGGCCGGGTCCTAGGTAGTCCAGACACGGCCGCCCTGCATCATAGCTATTGTACAAATGGGCTCAGTGTGCTGTTTGTGTTAAGATGGAAAACTTTTACATGTTTGATTTTTATGCAAGTCAATTAACTTGTTTTTTATAACTGTAAGGGCTTGCTTTGCAAATAAGATTACTTACCACTATAAATTATGGGAACATAGGGGCCTATTCAGACAAAATGTTACACACCCCTAACCCATGCACCAGGCTGCATGCTGGCCTTCTGCAGGGGGGACAGCGAGGCAAATGGGACGGGGAGGTGAAGGAGGAGGGAGGGGTTATTTTGGTGCATTTTAAGGGGCCCTTCCAAGAGAGATGCAAAGGGGGAGGGGGCCATGGGGGGGATGAAGACTCGGGAGTGAACCAGAATACACTTCTCTGTGCTGCTTTCCCCCACCCCCACCCTCCCAGGTAACACAGAACTGGCCAGGGCCTCCCTTTCCACGGCACTGGAGGGATCTCATTTGAGGTGTAATATTTTTTAATGTTTGCTTCTTGGTGACAGCACATCCCCCCGCAGTTTAGAGTTTGGGGCAGGGCTAAGTCTGGGCCTTATCCTCCTTGTCATCTTGTCGCCCTCCCTGCACTGATGGCCCCATGCCTACCTGGCATCCTATGGGTGACCCCCTCCCACATTGCAAGTGCAAGGGGTGAGGGCAGGGCAGGCGGAAGGAAGCAGCGGGTATTCTTACAGGCTGGCGCTCAGGGGTGCTCAGGGTGAGGAGGGGTTCAGGCAGGACTGAGAAGGAAGAGATCCAGTCACCAGTGCCTGGACCTGCACATCCCTCCCTCTCTGCAGATCCTTTGTGGAAGGCTTTTCTGCTCCACCCAGGAGATGTTCTGGAAAGTGAACTCTTGGCTCTTAGGCTCCATTGTGAGCTTGAACAGGTTCCTTCCAGTTCTGGGTCTCAGGTCATTTTTCACCTGCGACAGGGAGGCAGAAACCCCAGCCTGGGAGACCTCCCAGGGGTGTGTCATCACAGGATTCTTAACAGGAGAGATTTTGTCCTCTAGCCCTGTGGACATCAGGCAACTTGCTGACACATTTTGATCCCTACAATCTGGGGCGGGGTGGGAATACAGGCAACCGAAAGTGAGGAGGCCAGAGGTGCGGCTGACCGTCCTACCAGGCAGAGGGCAGCTCCCGCCGCAGAGAGCAGTCTGATTCCAAATGTCCCTGGTGACAAGTTTGCAAAACCCTGACGTGTGAGATTGCCCTGAGATGCGCGAAGGGAGGCTGTCTGGGGGCCGACTCGTCTTTGTGATGGGATTTAATTGACTGAAGAATCAATACGGAGTATCCAGTCTTCAGCAGAAACAACAAGAATACGACCGCCCACATACGCACAGGAGGCTGGGTTGGTTCAGGGTTTTGGGAGGTACGATTCGCTCTGAGATCCCCTCAGAAGTCTCTGGGGGAGCGAGGGAAAGAGTAGTCTTCCCAAGAACCCTAAAAAGGGTTACGATTGTCATTATTCCTGTGCTGCTGATCAAGAAACTGGGGCTGAAAAATATGAGGTTCTTTGTCTAACATCACACAGCAAAGCCTCCAAAAGTTGGGCACTCCTCACATACTTGATGAAGGAGTCAGGATGCTCGTTATCATATTATCACAAAACAATGGATTTGAGGAAAAGTCAGATGTCATTGCCAAATGTCATTCATTGTCAGGCACGACTTCACTGCATTTGCAAATACTTCCCAAAGGGAGGCCTTCCTTCTTAAGATAATTGTGCTTTCCTCCACACACCTTGAGTACTTTGTACCCACTCTTCTTGGGTCACAGGTCGTGGCCTCCATGTCTGTCACCTCTATTGAACTGGGGGTTCTTTGAGGGCAGGGACCATATCTTAATAATCATCTTGATGGGCGTCTTTGAGCTGCAGGGTTCTTTTCCAATAAATAGGAACAATGGCTCCTACCTCATCAGGTGGACCTCCGTTAAATGTTTATGGAACGCCTGGGCAAAGTAAGAACGCTGAATTCTTCTTGTGCCCCCAGTCTCTGGGCAGCCCCCCACCTCCCATCCTTCCTCCTGCTTGCTTGATGTCCTGTATGAATCCAAATAGCAGAGAAGGCAAAAGATTTGTGGAGAGTGTGAGAAGCCTCTTTGAACCTTGAGAATTTCATCTTATTTTTTAAAGCATGGTTTATGGAGAATAGAGGATCATTGGTATCCAAGAGGAATGGCCTTTGAGAATCCAATTTGCATCACAGATACGAAAGGGCGGGGAGATTTTGGCTCTGGTTCCTCGAATGGCCCAAGAATTCAGTGTCCCCAAAGAGAAGAAAATTTGGGTGGTCACTTGGCAGGAGGGTTAGCTCCTGGCCTTGCACACGGCAAGATTCACATCTGGTCCAGTGTGTGTGTGCTCCCTGCTGGGCCATTCATGAATTGTGTCCACTGGAGGGAGGCTTTTGAAAACTCATCAGACATCTTGGCCGGAAATCTGTCCAAGTCTGAGTATGACGTCATGATGTAGTCTGTTCTATTCAGGATTCTGTGAGGGCAGAGTGTAAATGCTAAGGGCTTTGTTTTCCAAATTATTAATGTTTTTGAGGACATATTATTGCATTCATTTGTTTGTTCCTACATACATTTTTTTTGTTTTTTAGTGTCTTCCATGCAAACAGCTATGTGCCCCTGGCCAAGTTAACCTCTGCAAGCCTCATTTTTTCCCTTCTATTTGACAGGAATAATAAAACTCACTTCATAGGATTAACTGACCAGTTTCAGGCACATGATAGTACCCAGGAAATGATAGTTACTAGTAGAGCCTAAAAAGTTGTGAATTTCGAGTATCAGTCAAGGTATGGAAGATATGCCAATAAATGTATTTAGCAACCTACAAATGAGTTTTAACTGATGTCCCAGTGTGTGTTGAGGACTCTAAACACAATCCCTGAGGAATCCTGGAGGGCTCCCCAGAGAAGTTGAGACATAACTCTCAAGTAAAGAGCATCCCAGATCTTAGAGCTAGAATCAAGACCTAGAGGGAGGTCTGCCCCTAGCCTCCAGTCTGCCACAGCATGATTGTTGTTATTTTTTCATCTTTGAGTTAAAGAAACTATAGGTAGGTGAAATGAAGAGACTCCCACCCTTTAGATGCTACTAATACGTTCTTTTCACAAATGAGGAAACAGGCATAGAGAAGATGATTCTACTCCCCCTTCCATACCCCCCCACCCCCACCATGACACATTAGAGGTGGACCTATAATGGGACTGCCAGTAGCTGGGCTCCAGAGACCAGGATTGTAACCCCCAGACTCAATGGGATCATTGGCTGTCATGGGAAGCACACTGGACTTAAAGTCAGACCAACCTACTTCTAATCTCTACTCCTGCATGTACTATCTTGTGGACCTGGGGAAGCCACTTACCCTCCTGAGCTTTGGTTTCCTTATCTGGGAACCGGAAATCATGATGATATCCACCCCGTAGGACACCCATAGAATGATAAATACCATTCACGTGGTTCCTTAGAGTTTTGCATGGTTCCTTGGAGTAAATTATATGTTTGGCCATTGTAGGCTCTTTACAGTTTACAAGAGCTTTTGCAAACATGACTGTATGGGATTTGCTCAGAGGCCCAGTGCCATATACAGAAGAGAGATTTTTATGTCCCTTCAACAGATGAGGGAAAGAAGGGTGAAGGGAAGTATTTTATTTTATTTTTTTAAGATTTTATTTATTTATTTGACAAAGAGAGATCACAAGTAAGCAGAGCAGCAGACTGAGAGAGAGGGGGAACCAGGCTCCCCGCTGAGCAGAGAGCCCAACGTGGGGCTTAATCCCAGGACCCTGAGATCATGACCTGAGCTGAAAGCAGAGGCTTAACCACTGAGCCACCCAGGTGCCCCAGGAAGTATTTTAAATTCCCCATTTCTTCAACAAATATAAGCTAAGCAGCTATTATATTCTAGTATCACATTATCTTGAGGGGTAAAGGGATTATCTTCATTTTCTTAACTGAGGAACTGTGGCTCCAAAAAACGATATAACTTGCACATGGTCATAAGAACCAGTCATAAGCAGTGCTGGGATATAAACCAAGGTATGTGTAGACTCCAGACATGGTGGAGTGATTTGCCCCATGGTCATAAGACAGTAAGGGGCACAGCCAAGGAAGGCTCCAACTGTAGTCCTCCGGGAACAAATCCAGTCCTTTGCCACCCCACCATGTGGGTTAAGCCTTCAAGTGAGCTGGATTCCAAATTCTAAGCAAGCATTGACTTATATAAAAGGTTAAAAAGCTAGAACCCCAGAGACAGGAAATATCACCTTCCTTGATTAAACGTGGGAAATCTTCCCATTATGGATAAGATTTGCTGTCTGCAGGAAACCTTCTCAGACATAAACTGATCCTATCTTCTAGCCAAAGTAGTTTGGAGGTGGCTTAACTCCAGAGATTTAAGAAGCAGACCCACCTACAAGATAATCAACAGAAAGGGATCGCTGACTTTGTCAAGTGCAGTCTACCACAAAGTCTGGGAGAATGATGGGTGTGGTTTTATGATAAGTGCAGTCAGGAGGTCTATATGGATTCTGGAAAAGAGAGGGTGACCTGGAGCTGGAGAAATGGAGTTCAAGTCCTGGTTTCTCCACTGTTGGCTGAATCATTCAACTTCTTTGTGCCTAACCATATTCATCTGTAAACTGGGGACAATAATGTCTTTTTTCTTTTTTTTCCTTCCTTTTCTTCTTTCTTTTGCTACCACAGGATTGTTTGAGACTCTAAAGGCATAATGGATGATTAAACTGTATTGTACAAAATCTCTGATTTTCTTTTCTTAAGGAAAAGCCATGGAGAATAGCAAAAAGAATTGGTGAATGAGACTATTTCTCTGCATCACCAGCACAAGCCAGAGGAGAGAGGCTTTGGACAACATGGTCAGTAGAAAAGTGCTGTGTGTCCTGCTTGTGAGGTATTTCACCAAATTCTGCCTTATGAACACGGTGATGAGGATGATGATTGAGCCATAGTACTTTGCTGTTTCCAGCACGCTTCCACATACGGTTCTTATTTTCAATTCACCGAGTTGATGATGCACTCTCTTACTTTCTGAGCTTTGTACCATGTTGTTACTGCTACCTGGACTATGTCTTCCCCCTTTTAGCCAGACTGCTCATCCTTCAGTATCAATTGAAATATCTCATTCTCACGGAAATAATTCTTGATCCATTCTACTTCCACCCTGAGTGAAGAGGATTTCTGAGTGTTTCTCATCCTATAGTTCATGTTGTGACTGTCTATTGATGTGTCTGTATTTGCCCCATCTTCCTTCTCTGAGACCTGAGATTGGCTCTTGTTCATTTTTGGACTCCCTGAGCCTAGAACAGGGTTAGGCACATGGGTGGTGCTCAATGGATATTGCTGTATGAATGAGTGAATGACCTTGACCTTAATGACACTTGGAATGAGGAAGCCAGATAGAACTGGAAGGCACCTGAGAAGTAGTCCAAGCCAATTTTCCATTTCAGATGATGGAAAAATCTAAGAATTAAATAACAGTCCTGAAGTCATCCTATCTGTTCCTTGCAGAGCCACACTGGACACAGCCCTTTGATTCATACTGTTCAATACTGTTTTTCTGTTTGTTCCCAGTCTGTGGCCTCTGTGCAATTTCAGAATGATGTTAGATATTTAGGTACCTTAGTCTTGGGCTGGGAACACTCCAGATGATGTAATGGAAAGGACACTGCAGCTACCCTGACTTCTCCCCTTCTTCATACCCAATCAATCACCAAAACCTGTCACTTTTAACTCCCAAGAAGTTCTTGCATCAATTCTTTCCCCTCCATCCCTAATCATTCCACGACAAAAGACCACCCAATGTTGAGCCCAGACACTGTAAACTTTTATTAATCGATCTCTTCTTTTGATGTATCTTCTATGTGATATATATATATAACCCTTCAGTGGCTTCACATGAATGGCTTTTAATGGCTCCTAAAGGCCTTGGAGATAGAGTCTAAATTCCTGAATGTGGATTACAGGGGCTGTCCATTGCATGGCCCCTGACTTGTACCACAGTTGTTATTTCCCCACCATTCCTAGGCTCACTCTCTGTTACAGTACCTCTGAACGATACAGAGTTGCCAGGTCACACCAAGTTATTTCAGGTCTCCGTGCATGTGGCCATGCCACTCCCCCTACCAGGAATGCCTTTTCTCTTCCCCTCTGCCTCCCTGTTTTGCTTGCCTCACTCTTACTTATCCTTCACCTGGGCTCATCCTGGGCTGGACCAAAAGCTCACATAACAACATTTGCCCACCTCAAGGTCAAAAACCAGTTCTGCTCATCTATATAGCTCCAACACTTGGTTTAACAGTTGCTTAGCCAATGTATGTCAAATTAGACTTTATCTGGAATTAAAAGAGGAATTTTAATCTTACTAGCTGTGCAGTCTTAAGTGTACCATTTTCCTTCTTCAGACTTCAGTAGAAATATATTGTGTAACTACTCCATGTAGACATGATAGAAGGTTTGATTTCCTCTACTGTGAAGTGGAAGAGGAAGGGGAATGACTGTACATAATTTTAGAGGTCCCCTCAAATTCTAAATGACGTAGTTCCCACCTCAATTGCACTGATATAACATCACACCATTGTAATATGGTGTAGTATGTCAATGGCAGCTTTGGGGATCTGTTGTAGCATGGTGGTCGAGAAACCAGACGACATCTGCTGAAGAGGTTGTGAACAACTGACTGATGTTCTCTTAGAGAATCAGTTTCTCTGCCTCAAAAAGCAGCAGTAATAATAAGGCTGTTCTTGGGCTGATGGGAGAATCAAGCGGGGTGCTGTGTGTGATGTGGTTTGCGGACCCTCATGCTTAGGGTAACTGTAGGGAATGGCTCTTAGTGACCTGTCTCCCATAAGAGGGATTCAAATGAGCTGTGAGTTTCAACCTCTGATAGGTGGTACAAGGTATGGATTCTGCGATCCCAGACTTAGAGCGACTGGGCTTGAATTTTCCATCTAGGGAAGCCTTCCAGCCCCAAAGGCTGGAAATTAGCTAACTTCCCTTAGTCATAGATGCCACAGGGGCTGAAGTCCTGAACTAGCTTCACCAGTGGCCATGCTTGGGAAAGCCTTGTGTGGCATAGCCAGGGTCTTGGGTTCCTTTGCTCTGTCACCATGCTAGACAGAGGGTTGTTTTGTTTGTTGTCGAAGTGGAGGTTTTCCACCCTATTCCCCTTTGTCCTCCCCCTTGGGAACATGTCCATTGCTTATTGGGGCAAGCTAGCCTAGCCTTCTGAATGATACCTTTGAGCTAGATGGACAGCCTTGATCAGCAGGATAGCGGGCTGGGGGAAAGGACAGCTAGCTATGCCACCTCCTCCTTGCTGCTGGGATGTGTTGCCATGGATACCAAAGGCAGGGAAGCAGAAGAAGCAAAAGAAAAATAAAAGCCGTAGTATGTGTGTGTTTATGTGTTCGTGTGTGGCATGTGCATGGCTGCACTCTCCCGTATGACAGCCAGAGGAAAAAGAAGGGTGGCCATTTCTGAGGAGCCCTGACATTTTAACGATTAGGTTGAAATTGTCCAAGGTGGATTAACACTTCCATTAACCGTATTAGGTGGCCCCCTACATGATGCTACATAGTCAGAACAGGCCTCAGAATCCTGGCCCCTGTCTCTCTTCTTGTTCTTTACCGTTTGCCTCAATCCCCATAAGCAACAAAGAATGCATTTCTTAAGTGCCCTATGTGGCAGGCACTGTGCTAGACTCCGACATTTCTTTCTTGCTTTTATCATGGTAATAACCCCGGAGGGTAGATGATGCTACTCTTATTATATAGAAGGGGGGGCAGTTAAAGAGGTTAAAGTTGCAGATTGAGAATTCAGAATGCCTGAGTGAATCGCAGACCCCTCTTTCCTCATCGCTGCCCTGTGTCTCAGTGTCCACATCCGGGCATTGGGGGGAGGGTTCAGCCGAGGCACGTGGAATGCTCAACACAGTGCCCCATGAATGATTGCTGCTGTCGCTGTTTTTTCCCAGACAAGTGGAAAGGAAGGTGTTTTGAAAGTCTTTGTTACAATATAGTAGCTCCCAGGGGATAAGTGCTCGACACAGGAATGGAAGGATAACGGGATGGGTGTACCGCTGTGGGGGACGCGGTAGGACTGGATGAGTTATGGCTAGGATCTCAGAGTGGGCTACCGCTCCAGATCCCTCTCACTCCATCTCCTGATCTCTTTTTCCTCTCCACGGTCATCTGACTCAGATGTTGGTTTGACTTTCCCAATCTGAGAGGGTCGTGTCTCTGGAAATATTTAGGAGTAGGAGTAGGAGTGGCAGTGGCCTGTCTCTGAGAGCAGGACCGGACTCTAGCCCAGCAGGGATCCTGTGACCATGGCCCTTTCAATCCCCTCTGGGTCTCTCCCACGCACCTCTCAGGGCTTTGAAGACTAGAGAAGTATTTCTTTGACATGGCAGGATAATGGGTCTAATGGGCACGTTTTAAAAACTAAATGCTTCACTCGGGAGTACAGAAAAAAGATAATCGTGTCATGTTTTTAAAAATCATGATTTTAATCTGGGGAGGATAGTAACCTGGCGTGTCACGGGTGTCACTAGACTCTAATCCCAGCCCCAGTGCTAACCAGCACTGTGACTTTGGGCAAGTTACCCCAACTCTCCAGGCCTGTGTGTCCCTGCCTCTAATATGAGAGGGCTGGAACTAGAGGCAGTCGTGTTGCCCTAACATCCCTTCCATGTTGGTCCTCTCTGACTTTAGCCCCAGTTTCTCCTGGCTTAAGTAGGTCACAATTTCTCATTGTCCCATCCTTCAGCATCAACCCAACTCCTCACAAGACAGCAGTATCCAGGGGCGCCTAGGTGGCTCAGTGGGTTAAGCCTCTGCCTTCGGTTCGGGTCATGATCTCGGGGTCCTGGGATCAAGCCCCACATTGGACTCTGCTCAGCGGAGAGCCTGCTTCTCCCTCTCTCTGCCTGCCTCTCTGCCTACTTGTGATCTCTGTCTGTCAAATAAATATATAAAATCTT
This sequence comes from Mellivora capensis, assembly GCA_004024625.1. Classification (NCBI taxonomy): domain Eukaryota; kingdom Metazoa; phylum Chordata; class Mammalia; order Carnivora; family Mustelidae; genus Mellivora; species Mellivora capensis. Next base: position 56,568 of record PISX010008788.1, on the reverse strand, counting down.
TTAAAAAAAGATCACATACAGATCACAAGTAGGCAGAGAAGCAGGCAGAGAGAGAGAGAAAGAGGAGGAAGCAGGCTCCCTGCCGAGCAGAGAGCCCGATGTGGGGCTCGATCCCAGGACCCTGGGATCATGAACAGAGCGGAAGGCAGAGGCTTTAACCCACTGAGCCACCCAGGCGCCCCTAAATATATAAAATCTTAAAAAAAAAAAAGCAGTATCTAGAGAAAACCATCCTTACCTGCTGTTCACAGGACTTTCCCATGAGACTCCCATGATCTTTGGGGTGACCTCTCTCTGCTTTTTTTCTTTGTCTGGGTGGGGACAGCCCGAGTGCTCTTTGGAGAAGCACAAATTATCAATGACGGTGACTTGTGTTTGCACAAGGCTTGAGAGCTTACACAGGCATTAATATGATCAGTCCCATAGCTGGGATGGGGTAGAGCAAAAAGCTTAGGTTCAACTTCAAAGTCTATACTTTTAACCACCCTGCATTACCTGTGCCTTCAAAAGAGCTACCTCAGTTGAAGTTGGAAGTAACCAACATTCATTAAACAAACCAACAGGTTCTATTTGGATTTTACCTAAAACACACACACACACACACACACAAAACCCACAACAAAAAACAAAAGCAGAGCCCCTTCTCATATCCAGTCACTCAATTTCTCCTTCACCACAAATTTATGAAATGCTTACTATGCATAAGGCACTATTTTGGATAATATGGTTGAAAATTAGTCTCAAACACAGTGGTTGCCCTCAAAGGGCTTTGGAATCTGGAGACAGCCAGATATCTGTCTGTAGCAGCGAGTGCAGTGTTGTAAGTGCTGGTGTGATAAGCTGTGGACTGCAGATGGGAAAGCACATGGGTTTTGGAATTTGAGTCCTGGTTTTGAGTCCTGGCTCTGCCACAAACTAATTAAGAGTCCTCAGGTCATTCAGCAAATCCCCCTGAACCTATCACATAGCAGTAGCAATACTACAGAGGATTACTGTTGGAGTTGACATGCCACAATGCACAGAAAGGACCGGTGTCAGTGCCTATCGCTTACGGGAAGTTAATATCTATTATTTATTATCATTATTACTATTAATCATCGGTACCCTGGGAGGAAAAGTATGGCTTGATTAATTCCGCCCTGGCCAAAGGCTGAGGAGTTTCCCTGTGAGCTGTGCCCTGAAGTATGAGTAGGTTTTCCCTAGGTGGATTCCTGGCTTGGGGTGATGGGGTAAGGGTGGGGCAGGGGGCATTTCAGGTAGAGCAAATGGTGTAAGCAAAAGCATCAAAGGCCTAGCAGGTTGAGGTAGCCATGAGTAAGTTGGTGTGGCTGGTTGGTAGGGGTGGGGTGGAGCAGAAAATGGTGGCAGATTACAGTGGAAAGTTGGTGTCATAGGCCATAAAGGACCTTGGATGCCGTGCTAAGGAAGTTAACCATGGTTCTGTAGGAAAGGGGAGATACCGAAAGTGTGTAGGAAGTAGGAGAGACATCTGGCCCAGGGCAAAGATCTGGGCGCTGGCCATACAGGTGTGATACATCCCACAGTGGGAATCCCAGAGTGTCTTGTCAGGCAGAGAACATGGAAGGAGAGGAGAGCATCCATCTCCATAGGTCCAGCCAGAGAGAGGAATCGCAGTGAGCATGTCCCCTAGGGGGTCCAAAGGGTCTGGTACTACAGTGTGGGAAGAAGGCAGACAGCAACAGAGGCCTGGGCCCTTGGGAAATCTGCCTTGGAATGTGGCATTTGGGGGAAGTCTTAACCTTGGGGGTGACAGGTGCTTGGGTCCACAGATTAGTTACCAGCTGCCCCATACTCCCATCAAAATTTCTCCATTAGTCTTTGTTTCTAACCTGAGACTTGACATTGACTGGGTCACTTTCCATCTCTGGGCCTGTTTTTTCATGCTCCCTGGTGGTTCTGGGCTCGAGTGGGTGGATGCCTTTTAAGGATCTTCATTGCTGACATTGCCTGTTGACCCTCTTGGGGACCTTGAGCCTACCTGGGTAGGCTTGTTTCTCTCAGTGCCAGGTCTCTGCCCCTCAAGTGAGGTGAGAATGACACCAGTGAAGACTGTTTCTGGGAGATAGTCACTTCTAGGTGATTCCTGGTTAAGGGCCAATAACTAGGGTTGATGAATTTCTAGAATTAGAACGAAGTGGAGCTAATTTACCTGGGCTAGATTCCTATATCTGTTTATGTAAAATAGACTCCCTGGTTTCCCAATTTTCTTTCATCCTGATTTAACTTTTTTTTTCTCTCAGCTTTGCCTTTAGTCATCAGTTTTCCCGCTTCCATGCATCCCTTGGCTTATAATTTAAACAACAATGACAGCCAAAACCCAGAAATCAACTGGCAGTAAATACAAAGGCTTTTTGTTAGTGGAGAAAAAGAAGAACTACTGGATTCTTTCCTCCACTTGTAGACCATGTGGGGATGAGGACCTGAGGATGTAGCAAGTCACTGCCTTTGGGTAGTGGGACATCAAGTTACCTCCCGACCACGGGGGTACAGAATAGACCTGGGAATTGGGAAGAGGGAAAGAAAGCATGGAGGCTGGACTCCTATATCCTACCAGGAGCTTCACATGTGGAACACACTGGAATATCCCAACTGGCTGGTAAGGTAGATATCATTATGTCCATTTTAGTTAGGTGAAACAAAATCTTAGGGAGGTGATAGCTCAAACCCAAGCTGATCCAGATTATCTCTTCCCCACCCTCCACCCCCTAAATATCAAATTCCATTCCCAGTAGAAAGGTTTTTGCCCCCAGGGAAGTTATTCTTCAAGCCTCAGTTTCCTTATCTTTAAAATGTTAATCAAAATTCTGGCTCTGAGCTTTTGCTTGGGATTGAAAGAGATAATGAATGTGAAAGTGGTTTTTAAACTGGAAAGCATCAGACATGAGTTAGTCATTGTTTAATTTTATTATTCCCTGGGCAGGAAGGATCAAGCTTTAATGGTTCAGCAGATAAGGTAATCTCTCCCATTTTTAAGGATTTCAGATGTGGGGAAAGGTGAATCTACTCAGCCCGGAGAGTCTTCTCAGAATTTTCTCTATGGAATCAGTCAATGCTATCTAGCCTCTAATGGGAGATCTTCTCTAGGTGGTAGATTACCTTCTACTAGGAGGTTCCTTGATTTGTTAATAGAGTTTATCTGCAACTCAGCCACCCTTCCCCACCTACTCAAGCAGACAGGGACCTTCAGAGTCAGTAAACTGGGAGTCACTGTAATCCCCAGAATGATAGAGTCACTCTAGGGTCATCTGACTAGCCCTGGCTCCCTGCTGTGTATCCACATTTGGGTACATTCTTTTTTTTTTTTTTTTTTGAGATTTATTTATTTATTTGAGAGAGAGAGAGAGAATGCACAAGCGAGTCTTGCGCTGGGTTGGGGAGGTGGGGTGGCCAATGGAGAGGGATATGGAGGGGCAGAGAGAGAATCTCAAGCAGACTCCTGCTGAGCTCAGAGCCTGAACTGGGGCTCCATCTCGCGACCTTGAGATCATGACCTGAGCCAAAATCAAGAGTCAGATGCTGGGGCACCTGGGTGGCTCAGTGGGTTAAAGCCTCTGTCTTTGGCTCAGCTCATGATCCCAGGGTCCTGGGATCGAGCCCCGCGTCTGGCTCTCTGCTCAGCAGGAAGCCTGCTTCCCCCGCCCCCTCTACCTGCCTCTTTGCCTACTGTGGTCTCTCTCTCTCTCTCTCTCTGTCAAACAAATAAATAAAATCTTTAAAAAAAAAAAAAGAGTCAGATGCTTAACCCACTGAGCCACCCAGGTGCCCCTCATGTTTGGGTGTATTCTTAAATGTTCCCTGGATCACTATTTAATAAAAGCTGGACTCTCTTCTCCAGCATTCTCAGGGCTTATAGTAGGAATCTGATCAATTAATAGTTCCTCATTTCTTCAGTGTGTAAGTCGTCTACTCTCCATATATACCGAGTGTCTATACGTGTCCCAAACTGCACCAGTGCCCAGGGGTACTGTGGTGAGTAAAATGGAGGAAGGTGACAATGGATGAGATAGAGGGTACAAACATCTGAAAATTATAAATATCAGTTACAAACGGTGAAGAAAACATCCTGACAGCCCAGAGAGCATGGATCAGAGGGGACTTGGTGCTTTCCCTATGAATGGGATCTGAAGCCAGTGTGGCCGTGGCTGCGCTGGTGGCAGAGAAGGCATCCCAGCCTGAAGGGACAGCATGTGCAAAGGCCCTGGAGCAGGTGGGGTGGTTGGTGCATGAGAGAACCGGAGTGAGACTGTGTGGCTTGAACCCAGAGGCAGGCACAGAGTTGCCTCAGTCTGGTAAGGATTCTGACCTTTATTCTCAGAGCCATGAGAAGCCATTGAGAAGTTTTATGCAGGGGAGTGACAAGACCACATGTGTGTCTTAAGGTCACTCGGGCTGCAGCGTGGAAAATGGATTGGAGCTGGGGCGAGCATGGAATCAGGGAGACTGGTTGGGATTATAAACTCAGGGAGCACGAAACCCTCTGCTTCTCCCAAAGCCTGTCAGAGGGCTAGTGCCATTTGAATCTCAGTTCTACCACCAGCGAGCTGTGCGATCTTGGGCGAATCACCCAGGCTTGCTGTTTTTACAAGTTTCCAAATCTGTAAAATGGGGTAGAACTAGTTTCCTAGCTTGACTAATTTTGTTCCCTTCGTTGAATAAATCAGACACCTGTCAGGAGTCCTTTACATCCCAGGCTGGGGAAGAGGCTGCCAAACTCAGTAACTGTGGGCCCTGTGTCCCCTGGCAGGTGCAGACTAGAGCTGCCGTCCTTCTTCTCACTGGATGCAGTTGGCAGATGTGCAGTTGGCTTCCTGAGCCTGAGCCTGACCAGGGAGACGTAGCAGCAGCTAGAGTTCCCATTCCTTATGGTACCAGCTACTCCTGCCTCCACCATCTGGAGTGAGATCTGTGACCATCCATCCTTTCTTCGGTTTCTGTTTTCCGATCTGTAAAGCACACCGATGGCCATTTATCGCCCCAGTCAATATTAGTGATGTGCCACCACGTCTCAGGCACTGTGCTAGGTTCTGGGGACATAAGACTGACCTAGTTCCTGCCCTTAGGTTTTCATGTCTTATTGTACTTAAAACTACATACCTGAAGGTGCTTTTAAGATTCTCACACTGTTTATACTTATGATAACTGTAAAGGGATGGTAGAATAGAAATCTGGAAATGCTGCTTCCAGTGCCAGTTCCATTTCAAAGGAACTAGAACAGAGACAAGTCAATTGGCTTTGATGAGCCTTAGTTTCTGCAGTCAAATGAAGGAGTGAAGAACTTTCAGGCCATCTTATTTTAAATGTTGTAATTCTATCACCTTTCCTTCAAAGTCTGGATCCTCTTCCCCAGTTCTGGATATGGTTTCCTTTGGGCCTTCTTTTTTGTCTTATTTTGAAGACTCAAACTGGACTTTTTACTTTCAGTCCCCTCCTCATAGCAAATCCAGGGGTCCCAACCACAGATGTTACAACAGTTCTGGTGGGTGATAGGATGAGAGAAGGGGGCAATAGGGAGAGGTGAGGACCTTGGTAAAAGAAAGGAAGTGTGTTCCATTTAAAGAAGACAGCTGCTTTTCCGCTCCCCAAATGATTGCTCTATATAGAAATACAGGTTAACTTCTGTTTTCCTTTTTTGGGTTTTGTCCTCCTCTCTCCCTCCATCCTGGTCACACTGTCCCCCAGAACTAGGTGGCGGTTTCAGTCTCCTCTGTGGCCTTCTGGCCTGGTGGCGTAGTTTTCTAAACTTTTTTTTACAGAACTCTAATCCAGAAGAATCTTCCCACCTCATCCCTTCTTCAAGAACCTACTATGCTCCTTAGGGAACCCCAAGCCCATCCACTTCCCTTTACCCAGTATTTATTGAACACACTTACTAGGGGTAAGCACTGCACTACACCCTGTGGAGACTTAAAAAAAAAAAAAAAAACGAGTTACGATGAAAAAATTCTGTCACTTAAAAATTCTCACAACCTAAGACAGAGTTTAATCTTTGTGTTACTTTAGACTTTAGAATATGATGAGAATGATGGACTCTTCCCAGAAAAAACACTCGCAAACACATTTTCCACACACTCCGCAGAGCCAGCCTCCGTGAAGCCTGGCAGGTTAAGCACCCCCTTCTTCGAGAAGGTGCAACACTCAGGTCTTAGTGTGATGAGGAGAACAGAGAAGGGGGTGGTTCGCTTCCGGCCAGGGGAAGTCTTTCTGGAGCAGATCAGATGTCACTTGGAAATCCCACAGGCCTTCATTTGAATCCAAGTGCTTCCGTTGACCAGCTGTGTGTCCTCGGGCCAGTCCCTCGACTTCTCTGAGCTCCATTTTTCTCATCTGCGTAATAGCAATGATGCTCACTTCTCAGGGAGGGTGAAATGAGGTGACAACTATGAAGCAGCGGGCTGGTAGTGTCCCTCAAGGAGCTTTGGTGCTTTCTTTGCACCTTTGCACCTCGATTTCTCTCCCTTTCTTCATACAGTCTCCAAATGCAAGTTCATCAGTACACTTCTGATCTGCTGGGGAGACTTTCGCTGCTCCCCAAGCCCAGAGTGCTTGTTTGTCCCCTCCCTCCCTGTCTGGCTCTCTCTCTACCATCCACCCATGCAACCACGTACTCATCCATTCAACTCAACTATGACCTGAAATATGCCCCAGGCTCCTCAGACTCCTCCCTCTTCTGGACAAGCCTAGAATCTCTCTGTACCTGTCTGGAGGTGGCAGTGAAGGACATTCTTTCATCTGAGCAACCTCTTCTGTGGACGGACCCTTGCCGGCCTGAAACATCAGGTGACTTTCTGACTCCTCCATCAGCCCCCACACCCACATCCAGTCAGTCCCCAAGTCCTCTCTGGTCTTTTGGCAAGTGATTTTTGTATTCATTGGCCTGGACACTCCTCAAATATTGACCCTTATTGATTCTAACTGGCTCCTAGCAAGGTCCTTGTTGACTAGCCTCCCAGGGGCCGCTCTCCCATTTCTAATCTGTCCTAGGCACCGGCACCAAGCCTAAATAGAAAATGACTATACCTTTCCATTTTTGTGTCCTGAGCATACACGATACAGAACCAGGCTATAGAAAGTGTTTGTGGTAGGTTAAAGATGCCCCCCGTGTCTTTGCTCCTGCTCCCATGGAGAGGTGAGGTCTAATTCCCTTTCTCTTCCATCTGAGCTGGTTTTAAAGACTTGGTAACCAACAGACCGTGTGGAAACAAGGTTGCGGGGCTTTTGAGACCATGCCGTAAGGAACCTTGCAGCTTCCATCCAGATCTCTTGGGGTATTTTCTGTCAGAGCCAGAAGCCACCATGTAGGAAGTCTGACTATTCTAAAGCCACCAGGCTGTGGGAAAACCCAAGCCTCATGGAGGAGCCACTTGCAGGGGCTCTAGTTAACAGGTTAGCTGAGCTCCCCAGATGGCTAGAAGCCATTTGGGAAGTGGATCTCCGGGGCTCAGCTGATCCCATAAGTCTCAGAGATGAACTGCCCAGCTGAGCCCTTTCCCACTTCCTGACACACAGAATCATGAGCAAAATTAAATGGTTGTTCTAAGATTGTTAGTTTTGGTGTAGCTTGTTATGCACCAACAGATAACCAAAACCCTTTATAGAATGGATGAAGGATTCCGTGTGCTGATGATGTCACTGCCTTATTCAAGAACTCTCAATGGCTCCCTAATACTGGAAGAACAATGTTTAGTGCCTTTAGTTGGTATTCAAGGTCCTCCATAATTTGGCATCAGCCTGCTTTTCAGACCTTCCCAGATACTTTTCCAACATCATGTCTTTTAACTTATCTGTACAGCTTTCTCCATTCAAATGTCCTTTCCACCCACATTCCCACCTCAGGCAGTCAACATCTAACTTGTCCTTTGAGACCTTCGTCAGATGCCTTCTCTGGCTGCTCAGTCCAGCAGTGAGCCCTCGCCTTTCTGTCCCTACTTTGTTTGATGTTTTTCTAACTCTTCTTCCTTCATTTATCCTGTTCTTCACTTCTTACCTCTTCCTCCCGTGTGTGTGTGTGTGTGTGTGTGTCTGTAGGGAGGAGGTTAGAGAGTGGGGCCCAGGCACATAAGGAGGCACACGAACATGTTGTGTGTGGCTTACCAGGCATGAATCCCCTAGAGCTTGAGTTGGGACTTGCCAACACATCAACTGGCACATTGTGTCCCCCAAGCCAGGTGTTCAAGTGCTTGAAAGGAGGAAGGGTATTTAGAAGAAGCATAGGCTTTGGCGTCAGCTCAGATTTTAGATCATAATTGTGTCACTTGCTGTGTGGCTTTCAGCAAGATGCATAAACTCTCTGAGCTCAGTTTCCTCATTTGGATACTAGAGACCTGATCTGAAGGTGTGTGAAGGCCTAGCCCCGTGCCTGACTCATGACAGGCCTGTGATGACGACTGCTTGCTAAGTAGACACAGCGGATCGGGACTTCCTGATGCTCAACTGCTATTACGTCAATTGTGGCGAGAACTCTCCCCCATTGAAAATAAATAATTAAAAAAAATTTTTGAGAAAGAGCAAAGAGCAAAGAACAAGAGAAGAGTGCAAAGGCACAGTGGAGGCCACCTGGCCAAGCCCAACTCTATTAATCCATGTGATCAGTCTTCCCCACTAGGGTCTCAGTCTTCTCATCTGTAAATTGAGCGGTGGGCACTGGAATCTAAGCTCCCCTCCAGTGCTGGCATTCCAAGAGCATTAAAGAAAAAGGATGAATCACCCCTTCAAAATACCAATATGGGCTGGGCCCTCCCCTGCTGTCCCCATCCAGCACAGCTAAGAGCTCTTAATACACAGCCAGCTTCCCCCGCAGCTGCCGCCAAACTTCAACCCCCTTTCCCAGGGGTCTCAGAAGCAAGCCTGATAATGGACCCCTGGCCTTCTCCATCTCAACAGGGAACCAGATCCCGTTCCCAGATTCTGGGGGCCAGAGGGCCCTCCCCTGAGGGTGCTGGCTTTCCATGGACATTTGGCTTTGGTATACTTGTGCATGAAGGGTGGGGAGTGTTGGAAGAGCGGAAGGAAGGAATAAAGGGAAGAGCTGAAAATAGAGGGTCGATGATTGATTTCCTGCAATCATGGCAGGAGGGCTGGACTGCCGGACACCTTGCCATTCTCTTCCAGGATTTTGAAAAAGTGGATGAGTCTGTTTCTGTAATGGTTCTAATCTCCATCCTGGGGAGGCACGGTGCCCCAGCAGCTGCATAGATTCATGAGCACAGGCTGTCAAAACCGCAGAAGACACCAAGATCAATTTTCCTCCTTGCAGGAGATAGACACTAGGTGACCGCAGAGGACAGTTTTCTTGCGTCTCTGCCCAGAGCTCTCTACTCCTTTCCGAGTCGATGCTATTATTAGTATTATCAACATTAATAATAATGGAGATGTAACCGGCTGTGCATTAGTCACAATGTTCCAGGAGCCAGCACCTCCTTCCTTCTTTTCTGGGTCGGCCTGGATCCTGCTGGGTCCTCTTCTCCGCGTCCGGAGAGGCTTGGGGCCCTGCCCTTTGGTCTGTCTGTGCGGTGGTCTGTCTCTTGCCCGTCACGTCTGCAGTAGCCCGGGTCCTCCTAGCTCACACCGGCTCTGGCTCTGAAAGCCGAGAAGCTCGCCGGCTGCGAGCGGGTTTTCCAAGTGGGCAGGGGTGGGGAGGAGGGGCGCTGGCGGGCGGGCGGGCGGGCGGAGGGAGGGGGGGCGTCGCGGAGGGGAAGACCTCGCATTGTAATCCAATGACATTGCCAACGTGGGGGTGGGGGCGCTGGCCTCAGCGCGCTCTCCGAGTTTTGGCTGCCCGCCCAGCTGGGAATAACTCTCTTCGCATAATTCGCGTGTTTACCAGGCATGAAAATTCTTGCTTTCGGCTCCCCCCCCCCCCGCCAGCGCCCCGTAAGCCCCCTCCCCTTCCCCCTCCCCACCACCTCCGCCCCTCGCGAGTGAAACTCTGTCTAAAAAAATATTGGCCCGGGGCACAGAAAGTTTTGCATAAATTCATAAGTGATGAATGGCTGATTTTAACGTTATTTGGGTATTTGTCAGAACTTAACAAATATACATGGGGACGGCGGTTCATAAACTTAAACATCTCAATATCCCCTTTCTTCTAGAAATAAATTACGTTTGTTTGCCGGGCTTGGAGTCTTAAGGTAGCCGACATTAGGAATATTTTAAAAGCCATCATCCATCGAGCATGTCTCCCAGGCGCCAGGAAGATTAAATGAAAGAATCATAAGATGGAGGTCTTTAACTTTTAATCCTTTTACAATGAAGCCTCAGATAGTCGCGGGGGCAGGGTGCCCTCTCTGGGGGGAATAATGCCGTTATTCCTCGGCTCTCAGTTAATGAATACCCTAACGTCTGTCCCACGGCTGACGGAGGCAGCGCCGGGGAGGGGGCTCCGGCTCCCGGGCCAGGCTATTGAAATGAGGAGCCACCGAGGCTGCGTCGGGAGGGAAGAAAGCGCCCGGCTGGAGGGACAGGGCGGGCGGGGCCGGGGGCATTGAGACTGCGCTGGGGACCCGGTGCAGGTTTGAAATAATTAGCATAGATTCGCTGGGACTCCGGCCCCGGGGTTGGGGGGGCGGGGGAGAGGGATGCCGGGAGGGAGGCGCGGGGAGGTGGCAGGGGGGTGGGGAGAGAGCAAAAGAGAGCGACTTTAGAGTCCAAGATAAATAAAGGGAGCGCTGAGCAGTGTCAGGAAGCCGGCCCACGTGGAGCTGCGCGGATGGGCGCCACCGCGGACTGAGGCGGAGGGACGCACGCGAGTCGAGCGCCAACCCCAAGAAGTTGGCTTTTTAAGGGGTGGGGTGAGGGTGATATTTTGCATGTCCCTTTAAGGGGTAACACGTCTTCTGCCCCTCTCTAACCCCAAAGCTCAAAAGATCCCCGTTCTGCGTTCTCCTCCCTCCCCACCCCCAAGCGGAGTGGGGGTGGGGTGGGGGCGCACCCGGTTCCCGACTGCAGATCCCAGTTGTGGCGTTTTTCACCCAAATTCAAACCCCTCCGAAATCCTGACCCTCAGGGTCCTCCTTAGGTCCTGAGGCACGCGGGCGGGGGCGGGGGGGAGGCGAGTGTCAAGTCACCCAGCTGCCCCCAGCAATTCCAGCTGAGGGCCTAGGGTTTGGGGGGCTCAGACCTGCAGGATCCCGGAGCCTGAGTGTTGATTCCAAAGGACCGGATCGCCTCAGCTTGCATCACAGCAGCTTCCGGGCGTGCAAAGGGTTAACATAGGCTGGTTATTGATTGGGGGGGGGGGGGGGGGGGGGGGGGGGGGGGTGGGGGGATCTGGGTGGGCGCGCTCTGATCTCTCCCACCCACCCCCCCATTCCTCGGGGGTCAAGTTTCAGCGGCACTCCGCCCTCAGGGTAGGTGTGAAAGACACGTGTCCCCATTGTGAAGGGCCTGTCAGGAAGGACAAAGAGGCCGCCCACCCTCCCTCTACACCCCCCCCCCCACCGCCCCTTGGCCCAGCCTGGGGTCAGCTCCAGGGGGCCGGCTGGGTGTCGAGGTCAGGACGGGCCGGAGCTTTGGTGACATAGGGAGAAAAAGCCGGGAGACTGGGCGAAGGCCACGTGATGTTCCAGTGAGGGGTTTGAGAATAACCGCCCCCACCCATGAAAAACTGAGCGGTCATCTCCATCACACTAGAAGAGGGGATGAGCCCCTTCTCCCAACAGGAGTCGGAGTCGTAAGCACAGCGGCACCCTTACCCGCCCCCTCAGCCCCCACACCCCCCATCAATCACCAACACAGAGAATCGCAGTGTCAGAGCGCAGTCGATTTTAGTGGTTTTCTTTAATCCTGCTCTGCATTTCTTTCTCATTTACTACACGGGATATTATAAAGAATAAATAGCAGATACTCTTAATTTACAATGATTAGTTATTCCATTTGTTCTCTATATTTACAATAACTGTAAAATAACATTGAACTCTATAGCTTCTTCGAGGTCCAAGGAAAACCAAAACACTTTCCGAAGAATGGAAAATAGCTTTTTAAAAGTCCTTCTACAAAAGTTCTCCCCTCTCTTTGTACTTTAAGAAAAAATAACTTTTCCCCCCTGCTTCGCCATGCGAAGGGCACTGGAATATAAATAGCAGGTTAACATTATTAGCGACAACCAGAATAAGTCTCTCTTTGCTCTGTTCTTTTTTTTTCCTTTTGCTTATTTTTTTTTTAAAAATACAGTAGAAGCCGGTAACTTTTAACGTATAATACTGACCTTTTAATAAGTAAATTAAAACTGGGACCGTATATACACACACATATACATTCCTACACAGTTAAACAGTGCATTACATGAACCAGAAAGCTAGGTCTCTGTAGCCAGAAAGAAAAAAAGTTCATTGAATCCCCTCGCGAGAGGGTGGTGGAACTGGTTGGAGACGGTGCGGGGGGCGGGGGGTGGGCGTCAGTGGGGTTCCATCAATTGTCCGGGTGCTGGAAGGGAACCCCGAGTTCTAGCATGAGCACTTGCACTCGGAAATGATGGGGTACTGGATGGGAATCCAGCCGCAGCGCTGGCCCCCGCGCCGCTGACAGCGCCACCGCAGCACCGTGAGGTGCACGGACTTGGACGGCTTGCACACCATGCCCTCGGGCACGGAGCACGAGCGCTTACTGAAGCAGCTGCCCACCTTCACGTAGCGCGGCCAAAAGCGGCTGCCCAGGTCGTTCCACGCGTACAACACCGGGCAGAAGGTCTGCGACCACAGCCACATCTGTAACTTCCTCCGCAGCTTCTTGCTCAGGCGCTGCTTCTTGCCCGGAGCCAAGCCCTCGGAGAACTCCAGCCCTTTGATCTCGCTCGGCATGGCCCCCGACGGCCGCTGCCGCAGCAGCTGGTCCAGCTCGGCCAGGTCCTCGGCGCCCGCGGCCGCCCCCCCGCCCCCGCCGGGCCGGTCCTCGGGGGGCGAGGTGGCCATGAAGCCCGGGTCGTAGTGGCCCCCGAGCAGCGAGCGCAACAGCGTCTCGTTCAGATCCTTCTCTTTGGGGTCAAAGATAGGGTCCGGGTGTTCGATGAGGTCCACCAGGGGCAGGTTGTCGCTGGGAGCCGGGCGGATGTGGAGATAGTGCTGGCCGCCGGCCGGTGCCGCCCGCAGCCCCAGGACCACCACCAGGGCGTAGAGGGTGACCCCCAGGCTGGGGCAGCGCTCCATGCCTCCGGCGCGCGCCCGGGGCTGCTGCTTCGTCCCGCGTCCCCGGAGGAGAGCACGCCGAGCCCGCGGCGCCGCCGCGCTCCCCCGTCTCCCCGGAGGCGGCTCACCCGAGGCTGGGCAGGCGCAGGGCCGGCAGCATGAGTCGCCGGGAGAGCCCTTCGCGCAGCGCCGGCTCCCACCGGGGCGGAAAGAAGGCACACAAGTTGGCCGCAACTCCTCTCCCGGGTCTATTCGGGCAGGCGGCCGCGGCGGGGCATCCGAAATTACTCCAGGGCGACGGCGGGCGCGGGGGGCGCCGGCTCCTCGCTGCCTTCCCGGGCCGGCGGCGGTGCAGGGCGCGTGGACGAGCCGCTCTCCCCTCCTCCTCCTCTTGCTGCTCGTCGTCCTGCCGCTCTGTGCAGCGCCGCTGGCCCAGCGGGTCCTAGGGGCACTTCCCTCCGCCTGCTCCGGGCTCCGCGGCCGGCTCTGCCCGGCGGACTCCAGCGGCGGCGGCGGCGGCGGCGTCCGCGCACGTTGGCACCGGTTTGTCTGTCTCGCAGGGTCCAAGCCTTTAAATTTCCTGCACTTTCAGCTCCATCACCATGGAAACCACTGACTCTCTCGGCGTTGCCCCCTCCCCCTTCTTCCCCCCAAACAACAACCCCACCCCCCACTTCTCCACCCCCGAGGAGCTGGAGCGGCGCAGGCTCTGGGGGAAGCCTCCTGCACTCGCCGCGGCGGCGGCTTCGGCAGCGCCCAGGGCTGTGCCCCGCCGGACCCAGATGCCCCGGGAAGCCGACAGTCCGGCTGCCCGCCGGAGCTCACAGGCGGCGGCGGCGGCGGCGGCGGCGGCGGCAGCGGCGGTGGCGGCGGCGGTGGCGCTTGGCAGGTCTCCGCGCAATTTTCTCTCTTCCCCACCACCCACCCCCCTTCTCCTCCTCCTGCAAAATGCACCGCCCCCCTCCTTTCTCCTGGAGCAATGCAACTGGGGCTCTAGGCGCCCCGCCAGGGCCAGTCCTGGGGAAAGATCTCGGCGGCGCTGGAGCCGGGCTGGAGGGTGCAGGGCCGGTTTTGGGGGGTGCTCGAGGTGGGGCTGTGAGGGTTCTCCCTAGCTGGGTGCTTTGCACTGGGAGGGGAACAGCGGGGAGGTGCTGGGGGCTCGCTTCTCCGTGCAGTCCGGCGCAAGGAATTTCTCCATGTGCATGGACCTTTTTCCCCGGGCGCGTCTCGCCTTCCTCTCTCCCAAGCTTGGTCTAAGTCCCCTCCCCCCAGGGCGTACACACACACACACACACACACACACACCCAACACACACACTAAACACACACAGTATAGGCACACACAGACACACTTGGAGCAGGAGGACTCCGAGAGCCGCAGCGTTCCGCAGCGTGATGTAATTCCTAGGAAGCACTCCTGCACGTCTGTTACTCGGGCCTACGAGGGGGGTCCGCTCCTCACCCTCCTCCTCCTCCTTGGCCGGGTCCTGCACCCTGAATGGCCGAGCTGCAGGGGCGCGTCCGGCTCGCCGGCGGCTCCCCTAGCCTGCCGGGTTCCGCGCGGCTGCTGCTCGGCTCCCTGGGGTCGGCGCGCCCTCTGCTGGCGCCCAACAAGTCCTGCACTTGGCGCTGGCGGGGGCGGCCCCGTGAGGTGGGTTCATCCGCTGTCCACCCTGCCCAAGTCAGCTCCTGCTTCTGTGTCGGTGTCATTGTGTGGACGTGCGTGTGTGCGTGTGTTTGCGTCCGCGAGCGCGCTGTTGGGCCTGTCCTGGTCCCGTCCGTTCTCTCCGAGCTCTCCAGGCCTTCGATGTAAACAAACTTCCTTAGATTCCTCCGGACGCCCCCCAAATGTCACAAGAATATACTGCACCTTCTGCTTCCGCTAAATCGGCCTCAGTGGGCAAGAGTGGAGACCTAAAACTTAAGAAAGGTGAACTGGCAGTAGGGGGCCCCGAGGCTTGGCTGGGGTCTGCCCTCATATGTTGACCCCAAACAAGTCACTTTTGTGGCACCATATTCCTTACTTTCTGCCTTAGTGACATAGCGACATTCCTCTTCCAGTCCTACCTTTCTGTGATTCTAAATCAAGCCGCACGATATTTTCTCTTCCTAAAGCATATTGATGGGAGATGGATGTTGAAATGACACTTCTGGTTAATTTTCCCTTGGATGAGGAACTGAATCTAAGCTTTAAAACTCAAACTTGGTTTCCTTTGCGGTGGATGTGATTGGAGTCTGGAAAAAGCTGAAGAAGGCGTTGGAGGAGCTGACTCAAGTATTCACCAGCATTCCACGGAGTGGAGTTAGGAGGTCTCATTGTGACAGCCTAAATCACTCTACTTTCTTTCCCCAAAGATCTGTTTTTTCCTTTCAACCTGTGTTGTCTGTGCCCCAGCCCCCCCCCCCAAATTTATCATCTGTCTAAGGAAGAAAACACACTTTCTTTCACAGAACAGTCTTTCTGCAAAACCTCAGCAGTTGGGAGGGATGGCTAGTTTCAGCTGAAAACATTTTTTTTTTAAAGATTTTATTTATTTATTAGACAGACAGAGATCACAAGTAGGCAGAAAGGCAGGCAGAGAGGCAGAGAGAGAGAGAGGAGGAAGCAGGTTTCCCGCTGAGCAGAGAGCCTGATGCGGGGCTCGATCCTAGGACCCAGAGATCATGACCTGAGCCGAAGGCAGAGGCTTTTAACCCACTGAGCCACCCAGGCGCCCCTGAAAACATTTTCTTAAACATTCTCAAACTTCCAAGCCAGCAAACACACACACACACACACACACACACACACACACACACATGAACTGGAGATAAGAACAACTCATTGGTGGTTTGAATTGGTTTGATTGGGAAATGATGGTGCCATTAGAAGCTAGCACGAGGAGGCTGTTACAGCGTACCCCTTTCTTTCTGGTGTGCAATATGGGGGCTTGGCGTTGGTTTGTTTTCCTAAGAAACAGTCACCTGTTTCCTAATGAAACAGTCACCAGAGCGATTTTGTCACTGCTGTGATTTTTAACTGGGTAAATAATTTTTCAGTGAAGAGTTCAAAAGCTAAGTTCTGGTTCAGTCTCCCTGAGATGGTAGGCTCCAATTTCGTGACATTTTATTGTTCTGTTTTCTGTTTCATCCATCTTCTCTCCTTCAGATCACCTATTTTTGTTTGAAAACCAACCCATTTCCTTCAGTTCTTTATTTAGGTTGGGTAAGTTTGACTGAACAGCAAAAAAGTTCCCTCAGGAATGAAAAACAAACCCTGTTAGACAATAGATTGGGTGACCTGGTTATAGAGTGTCCACTGGGTAAAGACAACGGGGAGAAACACAAAAGAGAGAAACTCACAGTCGATCACTGCCCTCCTAGACTTTTGCGGTCCAGTTAAGCAGGGTGTGACAAACATAGGAAGAAAACATCCAAAGAGTGTGGGGGGAAAAAAATCTATAAATTCCCATAAGACTGTAGACCAGTGTTTCACAACTTTTAAAACCCAAACCCACTTTCGATAAATATAACAATTTCATGTCCTCCTTTGTTGCTTGAAATTTTGTAATATATTGTGATGACTGGAAAAAAAAAAGCCAAAAGAATTAGAATACAAACTGTAGTGTTTTCAAACTATACTTCGCCTCTTTCACTATGGGGTGGGGCGGGGGGCAGGCGTCTTGGGTTGGAATGCTGGCCCTGCCTTTCACCAGCTGTGTTACCTTCTTAGCATAGGCATCTGACCTCCAAACCTCCATGTCCTCATCTGTAAAGTGGGGATGACAAGTACCTCTGAGACTCATGCTACATAGAGGAGGTAGAGAATGTCTAGCTTAGCACAGCACCTGGGGCAGAGTGCATAGTGGGCGGTATTCTTTCCACACATGTTAGTTCATCAGGACAACCTCACTGCCCTCAGCTGACCAACCATCTCAGGTTTAGGCCGGAGAAGCTGGAAACTCCTGGGGATACTGTGGAAATAACTCCAGCACCTTTGAGCCTGCTTTCTATCCACTTAGCATGTGCAACTGAGCTATTCTCAGTGGCTGCCGGCCTTCAGCAGTTTGGGGGTGGGGCAGAGACTGGAAATTCTTGGGGGACTCCAAAGCCCACCCATTTCAATGCCTTTGAGGCCCTATTGAAACAAGGAGCTTGACAAGCTGGACAAAGTGGGTTGTATTTCTTTAAAAGGAAGCTGTGGGGAGGGAGATGGACCTAGACGGAGAGGGATGGTTATATGCTCAGCTTTCTGATCAGGCCCTAGCCCTGGGAGGTGTTTGGACTTGTGTGGAGATTGGCTAGGGACTCGGGCAGCCACATGGGAAGAGTCTAGTGAATCAGGTGTGTAGATCCATTTTGGGCTATTCACATACCATGATGTCTGTGGCTGCAAAACGCTCTGGGCAAGGAAAACTCAAGTGCTCCTCTGAACAATAGCTTCAGCATTTCCAGGTCAGGGCAAGAGGACCTTGAGGGTGCTTTTATGTATCTTTCCTACTTCCAGCTGATTCTAAGCACAGACCTAAGAACTAGTCCATCTTCTTGCTTCTTTGGCCCTGGAAACACAGACCCAAGGCAGCTGCCGGTGATCTGCGAAGGACACAGGGCTTGATGTAAAAAAACAAACAAACAAACAAAAAAAACCACCTGCATCCTACCAGCTTTGTGACCTTGGGCAAGTCACTTTACCTCTCTGGGCTTCCTTGACGCTGAGAGGCTGGGGGACCATGACATATCAGAAGGACGACCGTAGAGCTGCCAGTGTTTAGGCCTGGCATCATCCCAGGCCTATGAAAATCATCCCCCTCTGATTCTGTCTCGTGGGTCCCATAAATGTCAAATTTGATGGGCTTTTTCTTAGTGAGACCCAAAATGGCATTTTTGGACTTGACCCAACTTTGCAAAGTGAGGAAAAATCAGCCACAAGGCTTGTCACTTTCCTCTCCTGACTGCTGGAGGAATGTGAGCTCCCAAGGCCAGAGTGGTGGACTCCCCATTGCCTCCCAGGGGCTGAGGGAGCTCCCACCAGTTTAGGACACACAGCCAGGATGGAGCCCCTTCAGCTTCACACTGTATTCTAATTTTTGGCATGTCCAACTGGTGATGGTATTCTAACAGTGAAGTCCTAACTGGCACAGCATGGGGAGGGGGGACGAGAGGTGGGGGGAGAGGAGGAGATAAAGAGAAAGGAAGGGACATAACTCCACGTCGTGGGCTGGGAAAATGGGTAAATAAATGTGAAATGAATTTCCAGGAATAGAGACAAAGCTACAGACCAAAGGAGGAAAGGCGCTTGGCTAGCTTGTTCCAGCGCCGGCAGTCCCTTCCCTTCCCAGGTCTGGCTCCCCCGCGCCTGCAGGCCCCCTCCCCAGCCGGCTCCACGCTGGGGAAGGGGAGACGACTCTGGAGCCCAGTGGCTCATTCATCTCCTGATAAACTGTTTATCTGAGTTTTAACGAGGGCGCCTCTCTTCCAGCCGTGGAGACAGAAGCCTCCTCATGTTTAGCCTGCCCTGATGTGGGGGGCCTGGGGGTGGGGGGGCGGCGATGCAGGCAGGCTGATCTTCCGCCCTTTCCTCGAGGCCCTCAGCTTTCCCGCTTCCTGCTGCCTTTCCTCGGCTGGAGGCTGGGGCCAGGGTGGACTCGAGGTTTTCTTCTTGAAAGGAAAGTTTTCTGCAGTCCTTCTCTCTCCAGCCAACTGTCTTAAACATCCGCTTGTAGGCCGTGCACACACACACAAACACACACTCTCTCTCTCTCTCTCTCTCAATAAATTTAAACAAAACTGGGTTCTAACTTGTGGACTTGACCATGCGTGACCCAGTATCTCAAAAGGAAGATGAACAGAATGCTGCAGCTCCAGTATTTGCTAGCATGGGAAGGGATTCTCCAAAATGATGGAGGGCTGTTCCCTGAAAAGACAACTGTCACCCAGGTTACTAGAAATTTAAACTCTATGCGTTTGGGGACCTGTTCCCACTGCCCACCAGTCCCCCAGATGGAAGCACACTTGTACAGATACTGATGCATTTGTTGGGACGTATACCTCCCTGCCCCTCCGTGCCCCCAGCAACACATGGAGGAAAGGTGGCAAGCACACCTGGATGCACACCCCCCCTCCTCCCACATGGGTACACGACTCACGCACCCTCCCGCCCCTCCTTTTTCCACCTGGGTGGTAAAGGTTTCTGGAAACAGCCCTCCTTAGCCCCCTGCCCTGAGGACTTCACATATAGCCCCCTCCTTTCCCCAAACACACAAGTACCCATTGCAGCCTAGGCTCACGTTTCCCCCACATCCTCTCTTCCTGCCACTTCAAATAGGTGTTTATTGAGATAATATAGTCTAGTCTCCCTGACCCCCTCAAAGACTCAAGAGAACAAGGAGACAGGAGCTCCATGGCATAGAAAAAGAAGAGAAAAAGCACCTTACCCCATTTCAGGTGGATGGGGCTGATTCGCAGGTTCCCGCTACTAAATCTACCTAATGCAACATTATCACATCTCTGAAATTTTTTCCTAGCCACTAACTCTGGCTCCTCGCCCTCCAACTATGGTGCAAGCTTGGAACGGACTCCCGGTGACCAACTCCTGTCACCAATCACTCATGCTTCCATCTACTCACCAGCCACACACGCTGATTCCAGACGCCCTGTTTGCCAAGGAATACATGGCGTCCCTTCTCTTGAGCAGCCCAATGACTACCGGGGAAAAGAGAAAAAACAAGCCAACGATTCCAATTTAGGATGTCAGTTGCCATGATGAAGCATAGGAATGTTGGGGTAGGATTGGGGGTGGGGAAGGATCTGAAAAGTCTTCCCAGGAAATTTGATGTGTTCCATAGGAGGTCATAGGCTAGAGGGCACTGGCCAGATCACATTTTGGGCAATGGAAGGAGTAGACAACATAATCCGAATCCCGTAGACAATTGGCAAGGCTGTGTTAGGGCTTGAGGTCTAGAGGCTAGAAGACCAGGGGGGCCTTGTATGGTGGGCCCCTGAGAGTCTTAAGCACTATGAAATCTAATTCAAAATTAAAGCTAAGTTTAGAAATCCTTGAAAGAAACCTGGGGAACCGTATTAATATGCTGTTTACAGGTCCTCAATGTTTTAAGACAGCTCCTGTTAAAAACAAAACAAAACTTGATTCTGACTGAAATCGAGGCTGTTCAGCCCTAGAACCTTTGCTTTTAATGTCTGTGCAGGAATTGTTTTATGTGCATGGAAAAAGTCCAAAAACTATGATTATAAATAGTTTAATTATTACTTGTAATGATTAACCCTAAAGAATAAGATAAGTAGGTAGGGTGAAAAGGGAAGAGAAAATCACTTTTTACTGACCATTCTTCTGAGGTAAATCTTAAAAAAATATTTTTTTACTAAGCACTCATTATTTTCGTATTTAAGGAAAAATCAATAAAAAATTAAAACCTGGGCTCGAGAGGAAATAACTTGCCCCCAAGTAACCATTAGGCTGGAGATGGTGTTGAAAGTTCTTCATGCGGAAGAGAGTTTTGAAGCCAGCACAGGTTTGCAGGGCGGGACCAACCTGTATTCTTAGCCCATCTTTGTTTCAGGCTTGTGAATCGGTTCAGCGCTCCTGTAGGATTGTAAAGTGAGGGAGAAGGCCACTTGAGGGGCTTTTGTCTGCAGGGGAGTGTGTTGGTGTGCATGCCTAGAAATATGTGAAAAACATGACTTCAGGACACTTTAATCTCCCGTCTTATGCCTCCACAGGGAAACCAGATTGCTTTCAAAATAAAGTGATACCCACGTCAAAACCCACCACTGGACTGAGAAAGAAAACAAACCTAAAATGTGTCAAAAACCAATCTCATGCTGGATCAAAACTCTGCAGTCTGGAATGAGTTTGGGGTGGGGCTGAGGACTGGACGTCAGTCACCTTAGTCGAGGGTTTGGGGGATGGGGTCGCCAAACAAGTGCATGAGGGGCTTTCTGTCCCAGTTGCCAGACTTAAAAACAGGAAGACAAATTCACCAGGTGCCCTGCAAGCATTACCTTATCTACATCATCTGGGAGCTTCTGGAGAAGGGATGCTTATCTCCCCATTTTACAGATAGGGAAATTGAGGTCCAGAGAGGGGAGGAAATGTCCCAGGGCCACATTCTTTGACTTAAGGATCATCTAAGAAGGCAGGGAGGGGCATTTTAGCTCAGAGGTGTGGACAGAAGGGGGCTTCCTGAAAGGACTGATCTTTGTTGGTCTCTTACTGTTCTGTTGATCTGAATCCATATTTGACTTACCTCAGAGGTCGTGGGCACCAGCAGGCCAGGGAGATTTACTTTGGGCAGTGACTTTTGGGAACCTGGTCAAGTCTGGGCAAGGACTCATTTCATTTTCCCCTCCCCCACCCTGCCCATGGTCCCACCCTCCATAATGGAGCATGACTGTAGTAAAACGAAGCTTTTGATCAACTTCTCCACATCACTTTCAAGACAAACAATGTCTCAGAAACCCCCAATGGCTTTTATTTTTCTTATATCTAAGGTTTCACCTTAGTGTCTTTACCCAGCTTCATTTAAAAAAATGTCTTCAATTGAGGGGGAAAAAAATCACGGCATTTCGTTATTGTAATTCACAAAACATACCATCAGAGAATGAAAGCGGCTTCAAAGTTAGATAAACAACCACCTTAAATTTCTAGAAGGTGATCCTTCCCGTCCCGTCCCTCTAACTCCCCCGTCAGGCATCCCCTCCTGTCCAACCAGGATACTTTTCCAGTCTTTTCTTTTGCATAGTAAATTAAATTCATAAGGAAGTATATTAGTTGAAATACAAATATAAGTAAATGTAACAGCAATTAGCTCTTTACCAGCATGGGTGACGGGTGTAATCGTGTTTTACCACAGGATTTTTCTAAGGTATGATTTATTATTTGTAGGAGTTTTAGAAAAAAAATTAGTTTTATATGTATTCTTTTTATATATATTTGTATACATAAAAATTAAAAAAAATTTTTTTTCCACCCATGGTAGAGAAAGGGAATGGATAAGGTGAGAGACAAGAGGCCCCTTGGTCCCCTCCCCACGCACCGTGCACTACAATTTCAGACAGTGTTTCTTTCCTCACACAAAGGCTTAACCATGTTAACTAGTTAATGTAAATCTTGATTAAACTCGCAAAGATAATCCCTAAAATGCTGGGAGAAGGGCCCTTGAAGTGCCTGGAGGTGGCAGGGAGGGGGTGGGCGGGTAATGAGGCAAGGTCGTGGTTCCAAACTCATTTTCACTTTGCATTGTTTCAAAAGTGAATGATTGCGGTGGTTCAGCAAAATACATTGAGAAAAATGCAAAGCTGCCTCCCTCACCTCCTTTAGGATTTGAGTCACCACAGATGAGCCTTTAAAGGTAATAAGAGGCATCATAATTATCATGCCATGGGGGTAAGAAAATCCTGGCAGATCACATTTTACAGAACTCTGCTTTTCTTTCAAGGCCTTAGCTCAGGACGGTAGGCAGCCACATTTGAGACTAAATGTTTATGACTTAGCCCTCTTCAAGGCATGCATGTTGACTTCTGAGGTAGCCTTATTATTGGAGGGTGATTTCAATATGCTTCTAAATATTTTGACAGCCAGGCAAGCCTTGTGGCACTTGTCCTCTCTTAAGGACTACGGGGTTGTCACTGGTTGTGGGGTGGGGGTTTGGTGTGGTCTCTGACTCGTCTCTGAGAGCAGTTCGTCCTCATCCCGCAGTTACTGGGGTCCTAGGGGAAGCCCTCATCTCTCACCAGAGGGAACTAAATTTGCCGCTGAGAAACAGGGCTTACAGGTAGTATTGGCCAGCCCAAGCCCAGAGAGCTCCTGCTGGCGTGCCCTGGAGTGTCCTCCTTGCTCTCCAAATCTTAGTACTCCTGAAGGAGAAAAGGGCTAAAATAAATGTGTATACAGAAAGGGGATTATTTACAATTGTTCAAAAGCCTCTAAGAAGTCTCCTGGTCACACTTAAGATGAAGATGTGATGTTGGATGCCTTTGCCAATGTGACTCCCACCTACCTTTCCCCCTCCCCTCTTTCCACTCTTGGCTCTTCACCTTAATATTTAGCTTGTCTCGAACTGCTGGGAGGTGTCTACACAGAGCCTGCCCTTCCTCCCTGTGGGTGTTCTCTCTACTCACTCTCTCCCGTTTGCAAAATCATTTGCAACTTTCTAAATTCTGCTTAAACATCACCTCTTCCATTCTGGATTCCGTCTGGGTGGAATTAGTTGCTCCCTCCTCTCAGATCCTACCACATTCTGTACTTTCCTCTGCCTGACTGATGGCCACACTACATTCTGGGCAGTTGTCTCTCTCGACCACCAGACAGCAAGCTCTCCATGGAATCCTTCTCCACATTTCCAGTGCCTAGTTCTGTGCTTGTCTACAGTGTTTGCATTGCATACAGAGCCTCGTAGTGTATACCGCAGGTGCCTAGTGAAGGAAGGAATCCCTGAGCTTGTTTAGTTGCTTTTGGAGATTGTCGGGGATGCGAGTAGTGGGTGCCCATCTCTTAACTGATGCAGCAGAGCCAGACAGTGCTGGCTTATAATATTGGATCTTTTCTTAGAAATCAGATCCCTCAGAGGTATGTGGAAAATAAAAACACCAATTTGACCAAAAGAGATGCTTTACAATGTAACTGGTACACACAGGTGACTTGCCCGTTCTGAACTGGAGAAGACCTGGTTGTTGTCTACCAATCCTCTCGGTAGCTGGAGCTCTCACAAATTAGCAGCTCTGTACCTCAAGGTCCACTGACTTGGGCAGCAGAAGCAAGCCAGGGCAAGGGGTTGGGGGGTGGTGAAGAGTGGTTGGCTCTCTCCCAGGAAGCTGCAGCTTGAGGTGGGGGTCGGTGAGTAGTTGAATTATCCCAGCTCATTCTAGGGAGGCACAGCTGCTGTGACGCATCAGGCTAGCCTCAGCCCCTGGATGTGGAAAGGAAGATGGTGGAATCCCCACCCCATCCCTGAGACCCCAGAATCCAGTCCTTGATGGAGTGATTTTCTCTCCCTTCCACCCTCCGGCTCCCAGGCCCTGTTGTCTTCTTGGAAAGGGGGATTCAGAAGCCATTTCCGAAAGGGCAGAAGAGCCCATTCTCTCTGAAGGCTAGGCTTCCTTTGGTGGACGATTCCTCTTTGTGTGGTCAAAGAGCCTTGCACACTCTTTGGCACACTCTGCTCACTCAGGGTGATTGGATCAATGATTCAGTTCACTGGCAACCCTGACTAGGCACAATTCTGAAAACAACCTTAGGTGCTCTAAGCTGTCATGCCTTAGTCACAGTTGTCCAGACAACCGAGTCAAAGGTGCCCCTCTGGGTATTCTTTTCTCAGCCCGAGTGACACAGCCCAGTGCAAGAACTTCTCAGGGGCAGTGTGACATCACTCGGGTTCTGTCCACCTGGCACAAAGGGCAACGCTTTGAAGAAGAAATGGATTAAGGTATTGGATTACAGTTTCTGTAGCCGGGCTCAGGGCCTGGGCTGAATGTCCTCCCCCAAGTAGGGTGACTTGGCAGAACATTCTAGGCCTCCCTCCCTCCTTCCTTACTTTGCTCAGGTCTCCGCTGCCCTCCGGCCAGAGGGAGGGGCTAAGGGGGACCCTCCCTCCCCCCATGACTTCAATCAATGTTTTAGCAAAGAGTTCTCGGAGTCACATTTCTTCTCTCACACTTCCGTACAGGTTCTGTCCTCCCCTGTGGCAGTGTGAAGGTGTGGGCAAGAATAGCTCGTGGGTACTATGAGTGAGTACCCACTGTACAAGTACTGAGTGCAAGATAAGGACAGCTGGGCACAGGCAGCAGCTCCAAGAAAACGGATGTTAACCTCTTTCTTCTCGGCCTCCTCTTTCTTACCAATCACATCCTCCTTCTGACCAACACTTTTTTGCTCTGTGCCTGGTACAGGGCATTTTATTTGTCATCTCATTTAGCCCTCAAAACATCCGAGTTTATAAGCAAGGACACTAAAACCTGGGTAGGTCAGGTGGCTTGACCAAGGTCACCCCAAACAGACAGGGGCATAGCTACAGTTTAACTTTCTGCCTAAGTCCAAGGCTTCTGGTCTATTCTTTATGGCTTCTTTCTGTTTCATCTGGGATTCTGCTTCTAGTGTTCTTTATATGACTAACAAATAAGGAAGGTGGTGGTGGGAGTGGGGAGAGATACAAAATTGGAATCCAAGGTGACCCACAAAATTTATAAGTTATCAATGGATGCAAGTATACATGGTAAAGCTTATAATGAATGGGAATTATACACACCAGGTGGGGGACAGCAGTTACCTCTGGGGGAAGGAGAGAGTAAAGTACTTGGAAGATGTTTATGTGCCTTTAGAACATTTTTTAAAATATTTTTATTTATTTATTTTTTAATTCCAGTATACTTAACTTACAATGTTATATTATTTCAGGTGTACAATATAATGGATTCAACAACCTTATGCATTACTCAGTGTTCATCATGATACATATACTCTTAACACCCTTCACTTACTTTACCTACCCCTCCTGGCTCCCCCCTCCCCTCTGGCAACCATCGGTTTGTTCTCTGTATTTAAGAGCCTGTTTTCTTGTTTGTCTCTCTTTTCTTTTCTTTTGTTTTCCAGAGAGATATGTCAAAGCAAACATAAAACAAATAAAAATTTTTGGTGTCTAAAAGCACAGTGAGATACCACGTCATATCCATCAGAATGGTTGTTATTAAAAAAAGGTAGCAGGTGTTGATGAGGATGTGGAAAAATTGGAACCCCCGCTTTGTGCATTGCTGGTGGGAAACAATACAGCCACTGTAAGAAAAAAAAACAACAACAGGGTGGTAAAAACTAAAATATAGATCTACAGCAAGATCCAACAATTTCCCTGAAAAGAAAAAAAAAAAAAAGAACTGAAAGCAGGAACTTGAACAGATACTTGAACACTCATGTTCACAGCAGCATTCTTCACCGCAGCCAAAGGTGGAAACAATTCATGTGTTTGGCAGATGAATGGATGAGCAAGAAGTGGGAGATAAAGACAATCAGAATATTACTCAGCCTGAAGAAGGGAGGACATCCTGACACATGTGATAACATGGATGAACCTTGAAGACATTGTGCTTAGTGAAATAAGCCAATCACAAAAGGGAAAAGCCTGTATGATTCCACTTCTATGAGCTACTCAGAATATAATAGAATTTATAGAATCCAGAAGTAGCTTGCTAGGTACCAAGGGCTGGGGGCTGGGGAGTGGGGAGTGCTTAATGGGCATGGAGTTTCAGTTTGGGCAGATGAGAAAGTTCTGGAGATGGGTGGTGGTGATGGTGGCCCAACAATGGGATTGTTCCTGACGCCACCAAATGGCACATTTATAGTGGTTAAGATGGGGGTTTTCACACAATGTCTGTTCTACCATAATAATAATTTTAAAAAATGGTCTTTGGTGTCCTGCCTGGGACGAGTAGAAGAGCTTTATAAACAGTCTCTGTTGTGTGCAGTCTTTCCTTGGCTTGGTCCCCATCAGGGGACACTGGACCCAGACTGAAGTGAGAAGCCCTCCCCCGGGGACAGGGGGACTGTGGGCAGGCAGCTCTCTTGACTCAAGGGGGCAAGGAGTTTGGTGCGAAATGCATTTCTCCATTCCCTCTTCCATTGCTCAACCAAGCACTGGGCACTTTCAGGCTCAGAGGAAGTTCATCTGCAAATAAAGCCAGTCCTTCAAGGATCCATATGGACTGGAAGACTCCCATCCTGGTGGACTCTGAGGCAGAAGCTTGACTGAAGCCAGCCCCCTGAGCATAGTCACAGCCCTGTCAGCCAAGGCAAATCCACCCGACCTCAGAATCCCAAATTAGCACCCGGCCCTTCGATAGGGCAACTTTGGTTTAAAGTTTAAGTGAAACCTTGACAGTCCTGGGGACTTGAGGGGAGGCCTGGGGCTGCTCTCATAGGATGCTCTTTCTTCACAGGAATGCGATGGTGTGTACAGTGCGGTGTCTGCCCTCAATTCCTACAACTGCAATTAGGGCCTTGCAATGGAGGTGTCAGCCACATTCAAAGGCGGACCGGTCTCACCCGTGAAATTCATAATGGGATAAAAGTTCCATTCTGGGACTGACAACTTCAAATGGAATTTGGTGTAATCTTTTATTTATTTACAGGGTTGTGGGAGTGGGGGAGGGGGGGTTAAGAAAATCCCACCTCACCCAGCACTCCCTACCCCCCCCCCTCCACGCCCCCTATCCCCAGCTTCCAGGGATAAAAATGAGGGTTGGGATTACATTCGGAGGGAAGCAAGGCTATATTTAAATATGCTTTGGAAAGTGTGGCTCCGTGTCTGAGGCGGTCCAGAGCCACAGCTTCATCCAGCCTGGCCTGGGACATTCCAAAGAATCATTTTTGAGACCTTGTGCTAATTGGTTCCAATTTATCAGTTCCAATTTCTCATGCAGCAGGGCCAGGTCTGAAATCTCCATGCTGTCTGAGGGAACAACGCGCTGGAGCCCCTCCAGGAGCCCAAGGAGCCTTCTTCCATAATTTGGCTAGTCCGCACAGTTGATGATCAGGGCTGTTTAATTAATTCTCGAATGCCCCTTCTTTTTCCTGAGCTTACCCAGGTCATTATTCCATTAGCTGCCTCTCGGTAGATCTTTCAGTGACTTTAGTTCATCTTATTTACACAAAAGCGAAGGCTTTTTGCGGGATTAAGTGAGCCCAGAGAGCCAGGGGAGGGGGCGGGGGGGGGGCGGATTTATTTGTAATTACAGTAGGCTTCTCGCTCCCATCGCGTTCTGCCCATTCACAGGCTCCGGCCAGGGCTGGCGCCAAGGTCTCCAAGTTGCCCTGTGTTTATGTCATTGAGACGAGGACAATATTTCAGTGTGGAGCCAAGCCACAGGGATCCACTCTATAAAACCCTCACTAAAAATAGACGCCCCAACCCCTGCCCAGCCCCCTCCCCGCCTCTGCGACTCCCCCACGCCCGCCCCCAGCGCTGGAAGCACCCAGCTTCAATCTGCAGGGAGACAGGCGTGCCAAATCGGCCGGGCTCGCAGCTCTGGGGGCCCACGAGCTCCTTTCTTCCCCAGGAGTTGTAACTCGGAATAAAAGGAGTCAATTAGCAGCCTTTAGAGCTGACAGGGCAATTAAAGCTAAATTGCAAGACAGAGGGAGAGCAAGAAGAAGGGAAGGAGAGAGAGAGATTGAGAGAGGGAGGGAGGGACAGAAAGAGAAAAGGAGAGAGGGGGAGACATTTCCAATATATTTTCGGTGACAGCTGCATTTTTGAGGAGGGTGAGCCTCTCCAACTACAACTGGCGTTTGGATATATTTTCACTTGTGAAGCGCTATTTTCAGCGTGCACTGACACTCCCAGTTTATTACACTTTTAATGTTAGATCTGAGCTGCTCAGGAAAATTAAAACAAACACAGAGCAAAAAGATCTTGTCTTTACAAATGTTCCCAAGCTGCCCGAGTCCAATACACCCATTTCCTTGTAGGGTAAGTTAGATGCAATATGAAATTGTGAAGGTAGACGCATGGGTGGGAGGGGCAATACCCTAAGGCAGGTTTGGGGCTTCCCAGAGTTTAAAGCTGGTGACTTGGGTCATCACACTTCTGCACACCTTCTGTTGTCAACTTGCTTTCCTAGCCTAGGACCCCAAGGTTATAAAACTATTGGGAAAGAGTCTTTTTTGGTCTATTCCCGAGTGACCTTCCTTCACAGTCAGGCTTTGGTTTGGGATTTGGGAGGGCCTCAGACTGCCTTATGCAGATGGGAATTCATAACAAGGGCAGTATTGATTTTGATTCACTGTTGCAACACAGGAGTTCAGGGGAATGGATTCAAGGGGTGCTGCGTGTGGCGGTGGGCACAAGAGAGGAGTACAAGGTGATCAGAGGAGAGAAGTCAGTCTGGGGGAAGCACCCTTAGGCCTCCTGCCCTCCCCTGGCCCCCAGCCCAGGGAGGAAACACGGACTACAGTTCCTAAGAGGATGCTCACAAAGTCACCTTTGCTTTGCCGAACCTCAATTCATGTCCCCTCCTACAACCAGAATCCTGTCTCTTTCTCCTCTCTCACCCATTAAGAAGAACAACCATTTCTACAACACCTACCCAGCAGCTACTGGGTGGAGGGCTTCCCATGTGCGGAAGGTAAGGTGGTGCTATCACTGTGTCTAGGTTATATAAGAGGAAACGGAGGCTGAGACGGATTCACTAACTTGTTCAAGGTCACCCAGTGGGTAAGTGGGGAAGCTGGGGTTGGAACCAGATGGAAGTCTCAAGACTATCTAAAGTCTGAAGTCTGAAGACTTGCTGGTCTTACTACAGATACATCTCACAGATAACTGTGAGAACAAAGTTCATTCAACAGGCTCAGAATCGACAGTTCTGAGCGGAAGGGATCTGAGAGCAACATTTAGTAGAGGGTGTCGCAAACGAGGGTCCAGGGCTCCTGGACTTCTGAGAACCTGTTCTTGGGAACAGAATAACATTTTTTCTAGCTCAAGCCTCACCATTTACAGCACAGCAAGGTGAGGCACCAAAGAAGGCCACACAGTTATGGCAGGTGAAGTCACAACCAAGATCACCCCTCTGCCCCCAGACTATTTCTGCAAGTAGAATTCCCTACCATTGGATTTATAGGTCTGCTCGTATAGCTTGATTGAAGCCCTTTAGGGCAAAGACTGATTCTAGGGGCTTTAATAGATATTTGATGACTGAATGTGTAAAAGCAATTTACCAGTGGAAACAGGTAGGTAAACATTTGTAATGTTAATTACAGACCCATGTTAAGTGAGCTCTGGAGTGTCGATATTTGGTCACAGTTTGATCTGCTAATCTCAATCGCTTAAATCAGGTAAAATCACCTTTCTATGTATACCTGAGTTCTTCTCCATTCATTTCACAGTCGGTAATTTTTATAGAGTGCCTCGTATGGGTCAGGCACTGTTCCAGATTATAAATAAAACAGACTAATTCCCCACTCTCCTCCCCACTAACTTGCTTTGTGAGGTATTGCTGTGCCATATTGCTATTTTTGGTGAGGTTTGGATGGCGAGAGGCCCGGTTGAGTTTTTCCAACTTGGAGGCAATTAGTGCATCTAATGTTTTCGTTCATTTGTTTGTTTTCTTATTTCCTTCTATTATGCCTAAATAAAATTTTCACCTTAAATTTTTTTTTAAATTTAAAACTACAAGGTAATACCTTGTAAGAAAATAAAATAATGCAGAAGTATAAAAAGTAAAACCATGAGAGTCTCCACCATCTGTTCCTCGAGTGGCCAGCATGTTTGATGGTTTGGTGGTGTATATTCTTCCCCTGTGGTATGCATACACAGTAGTCACACAATACGTAGTATATACTCATAAATTCAAGTGGAGGTACGCAGCTGCAACAATTCAGTCATTGAGCAGGGTAACCACGATGATAGTTTCATAATCTGCACCTGCTGGCATCTTTTGTGGGCCTCTCAGGATATCATAAAGATCAGAAATTTCAAAATTGAATTTTAGTAATGCTCAGAAAAGAAGAGCCCAAGGCACCCTTTACAGCCCTTTCTCCTTGCCTCACCTTCCCTGAAATCCCAGGTCCAGGATAGCCTAAACCTCTGCTTGAGGCCCAAAGGATGGGCCTCAATCTGAGTTAATTTTTTTACCCCCTTTCTTTTCCTGTTTTTTTTTTTTTTTTTTTAACAAAACAAAACAGAGTGTTTGATCCCTTTACTCATGTTATTTTGCACCATGGATATATTTATTTATTTGGCAACATGGATGTATGTCCATGACACACTACCATCAGAAGAGCTCATTCTTTTTAGTGGTTGCATGCTCTTCCATGAGGTATCACGATTAGAAAAAACAATGTTTAACTAACAAGGAGCATTTGGGTTTTCTCCACTTCTTCTTTTGCTATTCTAGACAAAGCTGCCATGGAACAGTTTTGATACATGTCCTCTGCTTTATTCATGTGGATATTTCTTTAGGATAGATTGCTAGAAGTGAATTGTTGAATCGAAGGGTTCATGCATATGAATTTTGATATTGCCAATTTCCCTTAAAACACATACCAGTTTGTCCACCAAACAGAAGAGTGACCTCAACCCACACCTATGACGATGTTCATGAAGGTCGCTGCAGGAGTTGGCCAGTGGGACAGGCTCAATGACAGCATTACCGGTGGGGGAGGAAAGTCAAACCAAGAGTGCTCTAAGAATTCAGCTTTTGTTAAGTCTCCCTGAAAACAATCATTCCCAGCAAAAGTAGATTAGAAGGAGGGATGAGAAGGCCGGCTCCCGGCTCCCACCTGGCGTCTGCCACTAACTAGTGGTGTCACCGGGAGCAGGTCACTGCCTGGAAATCCCGGGACCCCAGTTCCCTAACGTGGTGAGCAAGATCACACCCTGCACTCTTCAAACCTCCCAGGGTTGCTGGGAAGCGAACGTACCCTCTGTAGTATGGGAAAGTGCTCCGCAGGGAGGACTACTGTCCCCATACAGATACAGAGAGCAACGTGGATAGTATTAAGTCTATGCATGGATGTCAAATGGCAATAGAAAGAGACTCTGAGTGTTTTGGGAGAGTGTCCTGGGTTGAGTTTCTAAACCACGTTTCGTCAAGCTTCAGAGAATGTGATGAGTAGTGAGGACCTTCTGGGGCTCCTTTATAATGGTCTGAGGCAGCTGGGGGGAGAATGACAGAACGGTGTGTGATTGCCCAAGACCATTAGGTTAATGGTTGTGTCTGCTGGACTTGGTACATAGTTGGCCCTTAAGGCATATGGAGTGGATGCATGAACAGTGCTCGCTTACAACCCAACAGCGTGAGTGCGCCTTTGACCTTGAGTTGCAGACCACGCACCAGCCCCCTATGTTTTGCTCTCTGATTTCAAGCCATGATGCATGCTGATGCTTAGCACTGTGTGCCTGACTTACAGGGAGTCCACGGTCAATGCTCCCGTTTTGCTCCCTCCACCCTCTGTGTCTGGACACGGCCCCCCTCTTTGTGGCATAGTTCATATTGATTCCCCTGCCCCTCCCCCACTTTGTGTGTGTGTGTGTGTGTGTGTGTGGCGCGTAGGGGCCAGTCTTGTATCATCACTGCGGGCAGACACCACCGTGCTCTGATTTCCCCGTTGCCACCTCCTTTGTGGTCTGCGAGCGGACATAGTGCTCACCCTAGCTCAGCACCACATTCCACACCTGGAGAAGAGACCTAATACTCAGTCTTAGGAGTCTTCTGAGCTTTCGGTAAAATGACGGTGCAGGGCGCCACTCCAGGGTTTATGACCCACTGCAGTGACGTGCTTTGGATTGTCCCCCTTCACATCATTTCAGTTGAACTTTAATGACAGCAACAGCTAACATCTGGTGCGTTCCAACTTACAAACTCCTGTAATCCGTTTAACGCTATTCCTCCTATAAGATGTCAGGAAACCGAGTCTCCGAGAGGAGACGCAGCTTCCCCAAGAAGTGGCAGAGCTGCATTTCTGCCCCAGGCCACCTCCCTGGGCCTAATCCTGTGGTGCTTTCCTGATGCGGCTCCTGTTCTAGCCTCACAGGCCCACAGGCATTTGTCAAGTTCTGAAGCCAACGGAACCCATCATCTGGGTGAGTATGAGCAGATCTAGGCTCCTTACTGGCTTTACTCCTGCTGAGTTCCACCTGCACTCTTTCCCTAGAGCCCGAGGAGGACCAGGAGCTGGAAGGGTGGGGAGTCCTTAAGTTAACAAGCCTTAAAATAGGGCCTATCCCCAAAGGAGCCTATCTTTTTGAAGTCTGGGGTGGGAGATGATCTCATGAGGGAGCAGGTCCCCAGGGAAAAGTGAGGTTAAAGAAAGCCAGACTAAGGATGACCTCCGGACACTCGCCTCTCCCTTCTGGCCTCCATCCATCATTGCTCCTCTCGCCCGGTGTCTCCAGTCTCCTGGGGGATGGCTGTCTCCTCCTTTCTTTTTTCTTTAGCATCAGGGAAGATGACTCAAACGCTGCCTTAGGGCACCAAAGGCATCCACAAATTGGTCCCAATCCCAGCTAATGAGGAAAGCAAGAGAGGAGTCTGGCAGGCTGTGTCCTGTGGCTTTGGGCTTTGAGAGGAGGGGAGAAGGAGGCGGCTGGCTAGGCCCTCCTCTGACCCCTTACAGTTCTGAGGCCCAGGGCCTCATGCCCTGGGCCAGTAGATCAGGCTTTTCTAAAATTTTCTCTGTTCCCAGGTAGTAAATAAACAGATCTCTCTCTCTCTCTCAAACCTCCATCCCTCGATTCCATACGCACACTTTCCCACATTAGATTAGGCAGAGCAGAGGAGAGTTTAGGAATGCATTCT
Organism: Mellivora capensis; assembly: GCA_004024625.1. Lineage (NCBI taxonomy): Eukaryota > Metazoa > Chordata > Mammalia > Carnivora > Mustelidae > Mellivora > Mellivora capensis. The sequence continues at coordinate 23,152 of PISX010008788.1, read as the reverse complement.
TCAGAGATCTTAGTGCCCATATCAGCTTTTCCACAGAGAGCCATGGGTCCCGGGATGGGCCACTCGATCTCTTTGAGCATCAGTCTTCTCATCTGTGGGATGGACACACTGACACCCAACTCAGAAGGCTGTGAAAAAGAGGTGAATTCGGACATGTGACTTGCCTGGAACCTGGTCCTTCAGGAAGTAGTGTCCTTTATTATTTTCACAGTCTTTTTCCCTTGACCTATTTGACCAACACACACATGTGAGAGTTGACAATTTCAGGGCTGACACACACCCAACACGTGTTCACTCCTTTTCTTTTAAAATTGATCCTTCCATGACTTCCTTTAGTGTGGGTACCCTGCCCTCCCAACTGCATGGAAACATTAGCTTCACTGATGAAATGCTCTTAAGATGGGCTCAGTCCATTCCCTCGCATGACACAGGGCAGGTTGGGAGGTGAGGGAGGCTGGGGTAGGGAGTGGGAGGTAGGGTAGGGAGTGGGGGGCCTAGGGGAGGGTAAACAGTAGCCAAATAATGGCCAAGAATGTTCCCTGTCTTCTCAGCTACCTCTTTCCTTTTCCCATTGCCATGTAATCTCTTCTAATTTAAGGTGGTCTTCTCGGTTGATAAACTCAGCTGGCTTCCTTTTTTTTTTTTCACACCCGGCTTGAAGTCGGAAATTATATTGGTAAGACTCACGATGGTGGATGTTATTAATGTGCTTAATGGGCACTCAAGGCAGTTTAAAGATCTTAGCCTTTGCATGGCGCCTTTATCCCACCCTGGGGGTAAATAATGGAGATGCTAACACAGTCTGTAAAGGGGAAAGAGCAGAGGTGGCCTGCCTGCTTCACAGAGGCAGGATGCTTTGATGGCCTGTCTGCAGGCAGGGTGATGAAATCAGCTTCCCTCATTTTTATACCCCTTTGAAAAGGCCAATTCTCCCAACACAATGCACATTTCCAAGTCGTTCTTAATTTGGCATGAAAATGTCTCCTTCATCTCAGGCTAGAGCCAGCGGAGTTAATGGGAAACACACATCTGGGCAGCTGTGCTCTCCCAAGTGAGGAGGTGAGCAAAAGGGGGCAGGAGTGTGGCCAGGGATTAAAGATAGCAGCCCTCAGCCCCCATCAACCTACAGGGATACAACCCATCACAAGGGAATTGTCCGTTTTCAGAGCTATTTTCAGAACTATCTCTTGCTCCCTCTTTTTCCTCCCTGGAGGTGAGGTTTGGAGGGGGTGGGGTGGCCCTTGGTTCCTGGTCCCAGGTGATGGGGGGGCATTCACTTTGGGTGCTTTACTAAGTAAGACAAACTCGTTCCTGGCTGCTCCCCCTTCTGCTGCAGACACTTTCTGTGTCTGACCTTTTGCATTAGTACCGAGCAGGGAGCCTTTGGCAGGGGATAATGGGTAGGCTTTGAACACACCCGTGTCGAGCTTTCAGGATTCCCCATGGCTTATTTTCATTCCCTTCTAGAATCTGTCTAGATTCTTGGTATCTGAATTCAAATTTAGAATGAATTTGTATCTAGGGCAAAGAGACAGTGGCCCTGATAGACAAATGTATGTCAATAGTGACTTCGTCTATGAATGCCCAGGGTCTCCGAGGAGTGCTCCCCTCCTCAAGCTCATCTCATCCTTACTTTGGCCTCAAGTTTTAGGCCTATCTTTACCACACTGCAGTTTGTATGTTATTCTTTTTAATTGCTCTCTCAGGCTGAGGTGTGTAACCTGAGGAACCCTCAGGCCTGATTTCTTTGGGAATGTCTGCAAAGAATGTGTGCCATCATGGTTTTCATCAGATTCTTAAAGGGTCCTCAAAGGCTAAAATTAGGGTGATCATACATTCTGATTTGCTTGGGACCCTTCTAGTTTACACCTGTTGTCCTGGTGTAATTTTTTTTTTTATTTCTATTTTTGCCTCTATTTTTTTTATCTTTTTAAAAAATTTTTTATAAACATATAATGTATTTTTATCCACAGGGGTACATGTCTGTGAATAGCCAGGTTGGTGTAATTGTTAATAGCAACTCTTTTTGCTCATCAAAATGTCTCGGTACTTCGGTACTTTGGTGGTCATTCATGGACATACACAGAGCAGGGGAAGATCGAGTTGCCCAATGGGCATGTTTTAGCTGAAGTCAAACAAGATGGTTCTTTGCCTTCTTGTTTTAGCTCTCGAGACTGTCCTTTCCATGGTCTGTTTACTGCCACATTTTGTACTCCTGCCTTTCTTTGGTGATTGTGCTGTTTAAAATGGCCCTCGGGCATAGTGCTCAAGTGTTCTCTCGTGCTCCTAAGCACACCAAGGCTGTGAGGTGCCATATGGAAAAACGGCATGTATTGGATAAGCCTTATTCCTGTATGAATTATGGCCCTATTGGGCATGAGTTCAGTCTTAAAGACTCAGCAACATATATTACATAAAATGTTAAATAGAAACACTCATAAAACAGGGTTAGGGATTGATTGGTTCAGAGAAAAGAGGTTCACAGGGACCTAACCCTCATTTCCTCTAGAGCGATGGTTCAGTCTTTGCTAATTCAGGTGTCTTTCTAGATCATAACTACCATGGATACTAAGAATCAACTTTTTTAGCTGCCCTTGCTCCTTACTAGCTACAACACATTAAGTAGTCACTTTCCCTTGGCAGACATCAGTTTTCTTTCAGTAGGCTGAGAATGGTGCCCTTGAGTTGCCCTTCCCTTTTGCCTTGAGTTGAGGAGAAGCGAGTTACTTGCTTGGAGAGGTTCTCTGGGGAAGGCAGCTCTAGATGACAGCCTTCCTGTGTCTCAGACTGACCTTTCTGTTGAGGGCTCTTGTGACAGTAACTGGAGTGGGTCTTTCCTAGGGATGTTGTTGGGGGCAAGGTCATTGCTCACCACAGTGGAATCCATCCCCTTCCCCACCACTGCCTCCTTCCATGGAGTGTCAGCAGTCTGGAGAAGTTCTTCATCACAGGGAGCACAGAAAACCAGCCTTATATCCTGGGAACATCTTCATCTGTTTTACAAGTACGCTATAAAGCCAAGTGGGGAGCATCTAAAATAAGTCAATTAAAAACAGGAAGACAAGGGGTCAGAACTATCATGGGCTGAGTACCCACAGAGAGTTGGGCATTATACTGTGTCCTTCAATAAGTAACCCAACTTCCCATGACAGTTTTGCTGGTGAGATATTATTATGTCCATTTAAAAACAGACGTGGAATGGAAGCTACAAGAGGTAAAACATTTGGCCAAAGATGCTTCGTAAGTAAGGAGCAGTGTGAACAATTCAAACTCAAGTCTTTCTTTCTCCCTCCAAATCCCATGCTATTTTCCAGCAAAGCCTGCTTTTGGAGGCTACGGGCTGGCCTTCGAAATCACATGATCTCTGACTCCCTAGAGAACTTTGAGAGAGAAGGCAGATCACGTTGTATAATGAAAATCCCCGAGGTGTCAGTAATTTCCCTGGGACCCCTGAGGTCCAGTCACCCCTCTGAAGACCCTCCTGGTAAGGAGCAACAGTGGTCCTCGTGATCAGTAGTCTCCCCTGCCTCCTGGACACCGTGGTCTGTGGGCTGCTGTCTGGTGAAGGTCATCCTCTTAGCCATGCTTGCTTTTTGCTGCTTTCGAGCACCCTTTTTCAGAACAGGAGCTCAGTTGCAACCCTCTCTTTTGCTTGGCGCCAGGACAACTTTTCCACTGTCACCGCCCTGTAGCCTCAGCTGGCACAGAAATTCCAAAATAAATGAACGTGTTGTAAATTGGGAGAAAATATTGTGTCCTTGTGGTGTTGATGTTGATTGCAGCTCGGCGGCTCAGGCAGCAATGGCTACAGCTCAAGCTGCATATTTCTTTACCCAAACACGCAGAAGGCCTGCCCAGGCCAGGAGCTCTGCAGACGCCTCCATTCACTATGCACTTTAGCTTCTAGAAGGTGTGCCTGCCGGGGCTGACAAAGTACCGTTGATCCGCAGCCCCCAGCCAGGCCAGGGGCCCGGCTGTCAAAGCCAGGCTGAGATCCGTCTTCCAGCCACGAAGCGTTTGGGAACAGAGGCCTGCCGATCACACTTTGGCAGGAGACGCCCCCCTGGAGCAGTGCGGTGCTGGCCTTCGGAATGGCCCTGGGGCCTGGCACAACACATCCCGTAGCTAACTGAGGCCCTGTGGTAAGAGGTTTCTTGGGCCCAGAGTGGGACTGGGCTTGCTTGTCAGGGTCTGGCTGCAGGCTCTGAGGGGGTCTTGAAAGCTTGACCACCCAGCGTCATTTTGGTAGGAACTTAAATGAGAAACAAAATCCCCTTTGAAGAAGGCTATGGGCAGGCGCAGGGAGAAAGTGGTTTGTCGCAAGGATTTTCCCCACCCTTAGCCCAAAAATTGGGCCTGAATTTTCCAGGAAGTAGTGGGTTTATGCAGGTCAATTTCCAGAGGGTTTTGGAGAAGACATCTGTTTTTCTGTCTGTCCAGCAGCACGCCCTCCTGCTTCCCACCAGCCTCGCCCTCGCCCCCGCCCCGCCCTCACCCCGCCCTCACCCCGCCCCTGCCCTCCATGCCTGGTCCTTCCTTTAAAACATTGCTCCCATTTCCCAATCCCATGATTCGGTGGCACAGCCTATCACAGGCTCTCCTGCCCTTGGATGTAGGGGCGGGACATAGTCTTATCTGCCAGTCACAGAACTCCATTTCCTTCACAGCATGGACGTTTGACCCAAGCTGGACCTATCAGGATCCTTACCTAGAACTTTTATTTTCTTTCTTTCGCCTTGGGACTTTGGATATGGTGGAGAAGGTGGCTTGCCGTTAGGTCAAAGGCCTGAAAGGGTATGAATTGAGGATGGCTGATAAGCATCTTCTTTATGTTTTGGGGAAGACCTATTTATAGAATAAGGGTGGAGGTGAGTAGTAGGTGATCCCAGGTCTGAGACTCTTGTTCGGGGGTTGGGCTGGAAGGGGCTGGGGATGAGACCAGCCCAGAAATCATGGTAACATGTGACTAGCTGATGAGGCTATGGGAGCCACAACTGATGTCCCATCAGAAGCTATAGATGTTCATAAGGAGGTTCAAATATTCCTATCAGGAGATGATCTGTCTAGGGGCATTCATCTGCTCCAGGGGTGCCTGGGTGGCTCAGTTAGTTAACCATTGGCCTTCGACTGAGATCATGATCTCAGGGTTCTGGAATTGAGACCCACATCAGGCTCTTTGCTCTGCAGGGAGTCTGCTTCCCCGCTCTCTCTCTGTTCCTTTCTTCCCCCCTTCCCTGCTTGTGCTCTCTGCTCTCTCTCATGCTTCTCTCTCTCTCTCAAATAGATAAAAATCTTTTAAAAAAATTCACCTCCTTTGTCCTCATTCCTCCCCATATTCTCTCCACTCTTTTTGACCACTAACTTTGCTACCTGTCTGTTTTTGCCGGTAGTGGTTTTCAAATACTTTTGATCATCCTTTTATCAGTAAAGTAATTTTTAAATTGTGTATATCACCACATTTGTGTATTACTCACATATTTATAAATTACATATATGTGTATGTATATATATATATATATATATATATATGTAGCCGCTGTGCAAATGTATTACACAATTATAGAAATATATTCAGAAGTAGGAAATTTAAGAATAAAAATAAAATTAATCGTGTTTTATGTGCCTTGCTAATAGGGCTAGCTAAATACACATTAGCCAATATGCCTTTGGGATAAAGGTAATTGTTAACAAAGGTAGATTTACAGCCACTCATTTTGCAAATAGTGTCTTTAGTAATTTGATTTTTTGACAGTTTCCTCATGTTTGATGATGCAGCTGGTGGAGAGCTCCTACTAGAAGTGGGATCAGTGGGATCATCTCCCGTGTTCTGATTGTTCCCTTGCTCTATTGGACTTGTCCTCCACTTATACATTTTTGCAAGAATTCTTTTAAGCCATCTGTCCATTTTGTGGAGATGAGTTTGGATAAAATCAAATAATTGTCTTAGTCTGTTGAGGCTGCAATAACCAAGTACCACCCAGACCGGGTGACTTATAGATGGCAGAATTTCTCTCTCACCTTTAGCTGCGAGTCCGAGGTGAGGGTGCTGGCATGGCCGGGTTCTGGTGACAGCTTTCCTCCAGGTTGCACCCTGCTGAGTTCTTGCTGTGCCCTCACATGGTGGGAGGGGAGAGGGAGCTCTCTGGGACCCCTTATATGCCCTTATGACCTAATCACCTCTTGAGGCCCCACCTCCAAATACCATCACATTGGGATTAAGATTGCAACATATGAATGGGGGGGGACACAAATATTCAGCCTAAACCAGTAATAGAAAGCATAGTCTACTTAAGTAGGCACATGTGAATTATAATACACAGCAATGCTCTGAAATCAAGCAAACCAGGGAGGGTGTCATTGTGAGCTCCTTGGTGTGGGAGTCCCCACGCAATCTCAGTGTGCTTTCTGCTGTTTGTGCTATGGGACGTGTAACATATAGACCAAGCAATACTGCCAGTGACGATGTGGGTATTAAATAGAATAGTTAATGTATGTCTTAAGAGAAAATAAATATGCATTGAAATGCTAATATTTTCTCTCAATCATAGGGATTACTGTATACATCTTCTGGAATGTGAAAACCAACTGTGGAGACGATTTACTTACATCATGGTGAGGTAAATTAAAGGTGGCTATAAATTCTTTCCTTCTTGAAAGCTGATTCATATGAAGCCTTGAGGCTTTGGGCTAGACCTCTTGGGATCCACTCTCTGGGAGCCCTGAGTGGCCATGTTGGATGCTTGGTTACCCTGGTACTGTGGTGCTGAGCCCAGCCTGCTGGCAATCCCTGTGCAGGGGTCAGATGGGGAAGTGAAGCTGTCTTATTTCTGCCCACCAGGTGAATACCACTGAGTGGCCTTTGTTGATATCCCATGAAACAGACTAACCAGCCAGCTGTGCCTTGCCCCAAATCTTGACCCACAGACATGCGAGATATGATAAAATGGTATTGTTTTCAGACTTTGCATTTGGAGGTTGTTTGTTATGAAGCCACAGACAACCTGAATGTGAGACGTCACCTTTTCAGCTAGATGAATATGTAGTCCCTCTAGACTTTTCGTGGTGATTCCTTCCTAGCTTCATTTAGCTTCATTTTCAACTCTGAATGTACTTCCCAGGAGCACTGATAGATTATGGTGGCCCTCTCTGGGGGAAGAGAGCATCACCAGCAAAACTCCAGATCTCTGACTTACAGGGAGATATGACCATTTTGTCATACCCATGCTTAAGGCTGGATCAGATCTGTAGCCCCTGTTCTAGGTGCAGTTTTGCCTGGTGATTCTCAATCCCAAGGCTCTGTCTCCTCCTCAGGATGAGGACCATATAGAGGTTTTTCTAGGTCCTTAGCCAGTGGACCCACTCTATTTTTTCTTACCAGTCCTCATCCCCCTGGATCCTGCTCTAGCATTGATGGGATTCTCTGGAATTGGTGGAATTCTATCCTCACTTGGAATTTGGCCTTCAGTGCATCTCTGTCCTATAGCCTGAGAGTTGTGTTCTTATCTCATCCCTCCAGAATGATTTCCCTGGGCCCCTAACATTTGACTTAGTTCTGGTTGGGCTAAGGAAGGTCAGTCAGGAAGAGATCCTTGGATGGTTGGTCCTTTCTTAAGAGACCAGCAACTTGTCCCCTGCAAGAAGTCCTTGCCAACTCCTCCTTCCCCAGGTTCCCTTCCTCCCCAACCCCAAAGCCAGTCTGGGCACCTTTACTTCCTCCAATGAAAACCAGTTAAGAAACTGTATCAATTAGCCATAATGATGCTATGTAAATAGCCACTCCAAAGCTCACTGACTTGAAAGAATAAATATTTATTATTGCTCATGAATCCAGGGTTTACCAGATAGTTCTTGAAGTCTCAGCTGGGCTCAGTTATGTTCTGCAGTCAGCTATGGATTTCGTAGGTGACTCTGCTGATCTTGGTCAAACATTTTCATATGTTAGGGGGTTGGCTGGTCATTGGCTGGTACAGGTAGCATTAGCTGGGAAGACTAGACTCTCCTTGTAATCCTCCAGCAAGCTAAGCCAGCCATGGTGTGAGGCTGCTACCATCTCATGGTAAAAGCACAGAAGAAAAGAGGCATTAGAATCATCCCAGTGTTATTGTTTAAACTTCTGCTTTCCTACCAGCCAAAGCAGACTACATGGCCATGACCAATATCAGTGTGGGAGGCAACCATGAAGTTGCACGGCAAAAGATGGACACAGGGAGACCAATAACTTACCATTCATGCAGCCAACCTAACAATAAACCAAACTCTTTTCTATCAAATGGTTGCTGAAATCTTAGCTGGAACAACAGAACGGCAGTCACTTGTTAGGAGCTGTCTTCATGAGAAAAGCAGTTATTGGCAGAACTGAAGCAGGGAGGAGCAGGGAAGAAATGTCCTGCTCACCCTCTCTCCCTGACCTCCATTCTCGTCCTGGGGCCTCCCAATGGCCAAACCCAACCTGAAGCCAGCCAGTGAAAGAGCCCAGAAGACAAAGGCCACAGGGGTCAGCCTCCCTGGATGCAGAGTAAGGCAGAGCAGGGCAGAGACAGGATGTGGGTGTGTGTGTCAAGCAGGTCCTTCTAACTTCATACTGCCATACTGCTGGGGACAGAATTGAGAAACCTGCCTCATGATTCCAACTCCAAGAACTGTGGGTAGGCTAGTTCCAAACATAGCCATGTTCCATGTCCTCCCTCTCTGCTTTGATTAGGTCCTCTAGAACGTAGATGCTAAGATGGTTTAGGTTTATGGGGAGAAATACCTGTGAGGAAACAAAGGAGAGGAGGCCATTGGATCTTGGGAGAGATATTAGACCATGACACAGGTCTCACACCTATGGAGAGGAAGGAAGGCTGGATAGGTAGAGTCTTAGGCAGCAGTGCAGTCCTAACAAATTTTCAGCTAGGTCACTGGGGAGTCCTTGAGAGATCCCCATCAGAAGAGTCCCACAATTTATGGGAACTGTCTGCCTTAGTACTCCTGCCAAGCTTACTCTTTGAGAGCAGCCGTGGGATGCATGGTCTCTGTGCTTGCATAGTGATGCATTCAGATCCCAGCAGCTGGAGCTATCAGTCAATTATGCTTTTGGTAGCAGGAGATCTGAGAGCCATATTTCATGGCTTCTGCCCTCCTTCCTTCCTTTTTCCCCCTTTTTTCCTTTTTTTCACTTAAGATGTTTGGAGTGTTGTTTAGCCTCCAGTCTTGGTGCCAGGTACTAGTGACATAGAATGAATAAGACAGACATATTATCTACCCTTATGGAACTTCATTATTTATTCTTCTTTATGATTTTTTGGTAGGATTCTGTTGAATGAACTCAACTGAAAGTACTTTTGAGTGGAGGGAGGGAGACTTATCATGCTCTATGTCCTCCCGTCCCACCTCCTTACTCCACAGAGCCAAGCCATTTGTGTGGTGTAGCATTAAGATGACCTTATGTCTTAAACCTGAAACCAGGCCACTCTAATTTGTAAATTTATTTACAGAAAAAGTCATAAGAAAATGTGAAAGCTAAATCACATTTCATTATGATTTTAATGAATCTCCTTTCAAGATAGAGGGCAAATTAATGAAACTTGGACTTATCCCAGGAAATCCACGCTATGTGTTGAATATAGCAAGCAGGCTGACATCAGGCTTGTTTGAGTGCAAAAAACAGATTCATTCAAGTTATTCATAAGTTTGTCACAAGATTACATGTGCCTGGGAGTTTAGGAAAAGCTATTCAGCTGGTCTTGGGAAGAGCCAGAATCTGGGCCACACAGAGACTGAAAGTGGAATTGTAAGGTCATCTGGAATCCTGTGTGGTTCCAGGAATGTTGGCCTCAGGAGCTTATGGACCTTGACTCTGGTGTTCCACCGTTTTCATGACTCATCTCTTCTCCATGGCTTATTTTCCTCTTCCTACTAACTGATTTCCTCAACTTCTGTTGTTTATAGTTTCTTGACTTCCTAGTTTCTGACCCTCTTAACTTCACCTTGGTCACAGCATGATCCCTCTGGTTTATTTCTGTCTTACAATCTTTTGTCTTTTGCTGCTAAGTCCTTCACCCTCTTGGCATTTCTCGGTTCAAATTCTAAAGAGAAAAAAAATATGGTTGGCCCTGGTCTTCTTTTTTGACAGTCCATAGTTATTGGTGCTGGATTGAGGGGCCTTTGTTCAAAAGTCCAACCGTGGTCTAGTCAACTGGGAAGGTTTGGTAGATTTCATATGATTCCACCTATGTTCCTAAGGCTTTCTCTCCTCCTGAGGCAATCAGTGCTCCAGGTTCCCTTGGGAGAGAACCATGACTTCGTTGTTGAAGACACAATAGTTAGAAAGTCTTGTTCTCATTCTGCAGCACAACCACGGTGAATGAAACATTGTCATCCACCTGACAATATCTCAAGTATTTTTCATACAAACTAATTCACTGTCTCTATTTCCCAGAGTGATGGAGGAGAGTAGATATGAGGTTTATTACGTCCACACCATATGCCAAGAATTCTGCCAGATATTCTGCATCCATTATTTCATTTGATGAGGACAAAACCTTGTGATGTAGGTATTGTCTGTTTTTTACAGAAGACAAAGCTGAGAATCAGAGAAGTTAAGTTACTTGCCAGAGGTCGGGAACTAGCAAGTAGCTGGCTCAGTATTCAAACCTCTGTCTTTGACTCCATGTCTCTACCATTTCTTTCTCAACATCCTACTTCTCATGTCTTTCCTGAACTCCACTTATGCCTGGCTCAGACAGAGCTCAAAACACTCTCCTTTCTGCCCTCCTTGGCCTGATACACACATGTGTGCACCTCTCTTTGTCCTCCACTTAGCTCCGGATACCAGGGGCCATCTAGTTCATGAGGATGGTGATCATATGCTCTCTGCTCCACTCTTCATGTTGTGTTGGCCTGTGCCACGTATCTACCTCTGGGGTGGTAAGAATAATTTTGGGTTAGAGGCTGTCAGAAGACCTCAGATCAAGTCTCATCTCTGCTCACAATGAGGTGGGTGACTTGAGGCCAGTTTTTTTTAAGTGACAAATGAGAAGGATATGCAACCTTCTTTCCGTCTTGAAAGGTCATGCCCCAAAGAAAACAGGGTTCTTTCAGCTTCTCTACAATTCTGAAAGCTAACTGGTGTTGGCTCAGGGTCCCAGACCTTTGAAGACCCAGTCCTTCGAGGTGGATCAAGACCCTTTCACAGTCTCCTGATGCTATGAGCCACCAAATGCAGTGTTTGAGAAACTGTAGGATGCTGGGTTGCAGCTAAAAAGGGCTTGAAATTTTAGTAAATGCTACTTTCCATCTGATTTGGGACCTTTCACGTGGGAGGAATGTGAAATAAAACTGAGTGGGAGAAAATAATTCTCCATAACCTGGATTTATGTTCTCCAGCTGTTTCCCAGGACCATGGTTTTGATTCATCAACACCCCACAGTTTCACACATACCATCCTAGCCTTCCTGGACCCCCAGTCCAGGGAAGCAAAAGACTATCCAATAGGGCAACCATCACCAGCACATGTGTCCATTAAACAGTGAGTGCCATCATATAGTTCTAGTTACTAGGCTTAAAATAGTGAGCAAAAAATATGTGGCCTTTTCTTGCCAGTTGCTGACAATCTGGAAGGAAAGAGTCAATAAACAAGTAGTAAGTATTAGATTCTAACTTGGGCAGTTTTTCCTTAGAAATTTCATGGGGGAGTAAATCAGATGGGCTAGTATCTTTTTTTTTTTTAACTGCTTCTTACTGTATACATTACAAATGAGATCTCATTGTGAAGAATTCCTCCACATATGCCAATGGGTTTATCACAGTCAAATTCAGTTATGGTGAGACCTAGTGAAACCAGTCCCATCTTAGAAGCTGATACTGTCGTGCAGCTGATGGCCTTTGGTAATCTCCCGAGAAGCAACAGGATATAGTTGGATTTGCTCGGTTCTGTAGTCAGTCAGGCTGTGCTTAGATTCTCGTTCCTCTGCTTATTAGCTATGTTACCACGGGCAGGCTACTCAGTCTCTTCCGGCATGTACGCATCACTTACCAAATAGTTAGGCTTATTATGTGGCTTTACAGGAGTGAACAAGTCAAAATATGTGGCACGTTGTAGGTGTTCATTAAAAATTTTCAATCCTAGGGGCACCTGGGTGGCTCAGTGGGTTAAAGCCTCTGCCTTCGGCTCGGGTCATGATTCCAGGGTCCTGGGATCGAGCCCTGCATCGGGCTCCCTGCTCGGCAGGGAGCCTGCTTCCCTTCCTTTGTCTCTGCCTGCCTCTCTGTCTGCTTGTGATCTCTGTCTGTCAAATAAATAAATAAAATATTTTAAAAAATTTTTCAATCCTTTCCCTAAGAATGAATAAGTAAGTGACAAGATGGATCCTGAACCGAATAATGGAAGAAGGAAACTAGTTAGATAGTTTTGAACTAAGCCTGTCCCTCTATTCAATTATTAGATAATTTTCCCTCTTATTCCAGTTATTAATTAAATAATTAAGGTCTTAATTAGAGTAGCAAGGCTACTCTAGGTGTGCTGGGTTAGGGGCGTATGGTGGTAAGTGGGTGAACATGGCTATTGCCCCTATTAGAACTGTTTGTAAATTTTTCTGTCTTTGTCTTCCTTTCCTTCCTTTCTTCCATCATTCCTCCCTTCCCTCCTTCCCTTTCATTCTTCCCTTCCCTCCATACCTACCTCCCCTCCCTTCTTTCCTTTCTGTCTTCCTTCCTCTTACCCCGCCCCCCCCACCTCATCTCTGCTTCTTTTTCCACTAGTGGGGTTTTCATGTGGGATCTTGCTTTATAGTAAGTAAGCATGATTAAGGCGATGTTTGAAATTGTAGGGGAAGTAGCAAACTCAGAGATACAGAAAATGATGTCAACATAATGGGAGGGTGGCTTTCTCTAGTCTTTTTTTCTTGTGGGAATGAAGAGCCATAATTAGGATACTATTGCTATAGAGAGTGACTCTTACATAGGAAGGATCCAGAAGAGTATTTGGTGTATAGAAGCATTAATTGTAACCATGTGGGCCAACAGCCTGGCATGGAAACAATCGTGCTGTCTACAGAGCTCTGTACAGCAGTGGGCTGTGCCATCCTGAAAGCTGACCTGGGTGGTTTTCTGCAGGGATGCGGGCCAGTGACTGTTTACACATCTCTATATTCTATGCTTCTCTAAACAACTGGTAACTGAGGTGATGAAGGGGCAGGGGCTTTGCATTATTAAATAGAAGAGCAAATGTATATTTGTCGGCACTGCTCTCCTCTCCTTTGTGTTATCCTCTTTCCAAAAATAAAGTGCATTGTTCCCGGGGAGTGGCATTTCCAGTGGCAGCTGTCTGCCTGCCTGACTCCTTCCCACAGAGCAGAGCCCAAGGAAGTAACTAGGGCTAACTTGAGTTTGTTCTGTGCTCTACCGACAACGGGATTCAAGTTGCCAAAATAGCTGCGCTCCCAGGGTGTGTCCGGCCGAGCCCAAAATGCCCGTTGCTCGCACATTTCCAAGTGACATGCAAGCTTTGCGGGTACCTGTGTCCTTGGGGTCTACATGAGTGCTGCTCATTGGAACACTTGCCCCAGAATAGTGCATTTTTAAGGAACAGCATAGCACACCCGTTGTCTTCCACTCTCTCAACAGTAAAATACGGGCTGAGTATCACCTCACTGGGTTTGGGTCAACAAGAACACCAGTGAGGTTTGATTTTGGTTATGCACCTGTTGACCTGAGGGGCTGGCCAAATGAGGAACGTGGGGCCTGATGCTCTGCTTGAAGGCTGACTTTAAGAAAAACTCAAGACACAGTGGAGGGGAACTCAGGGTCACTGATCTACGGTTGTTTGCCTGTAATATTTTATTCAGAAAAACCTGTGGGCAGAATTCAGGTGCATCGTTAAGGCTTCTGATTTAAATTGCCACGACCTAATTCAACGAACACAGACTAAACCTTTCGGTGTAGTTAGTACACTGAGATATCTATGTAAAATGATGTATCCTCTCTTCAAATGGCTGTTGCAATGTTTTTTGTCAGCAGGGATATGCTGAAGGGGTAGCATGTGTGTGAACCCAGGAGCATCGGTCTTCGGTAGTGGGAGAAAAGTTCCCAGGAGGTGGCATTCCAGCTTGGAGAAGCCATTCCCAGCCACACTGGTACTAACTAAGGTAGGTACTAACTAAGTGTGCTAGGGGTTGTGGTTTGTGGCAGAACATCCATCCGTCCAGCCAGCCAGCCAGCCATCTATCCATCTATCCATCCATCCATCCAGCCATCCATCTATCCATCCATCCAGCCAGCCATCCATCTATCCATCCAGCCAGCCAGCCAGCCATCCATCTATCCATCTATCCATCCAGCCAGCCATCTGTCCCATTTCAAAAATGGACTAAATGCAAAAAATAAAAATAAATTTAAAAATTGACTAAATACTAGGTGTTGAGGTAAATGGAAATACGATATGGTTGTACCATAAAAAAAGCATTTACTGGGTTGAATGGTAACCTCCCCCCCAAAAGATAAAAGACGTGTCCTCAACCCCAGAACTTACGAATATGACCTCATTTTGGAGAAGGGATCTTTGCATAGGTAATTGGGTTGAGGATCTCAAGATGAGATCATTTGGGATTCTCTGAGTGGGCCCTAAATCCAATGACAAGTGTCCCTAGAAGAGACGCACAGATAGAAGAGGGAAAGGACACGTGAAGACAGAGGCGGGGAACAGAGCTATGCAGCCACTGCCGCCAGAAGCTGCAAGAGACAAATAAGGATTCTCTTTTAGTGCCTTTGGAGGGAGGGTGACCCTGCTGACCCCCCTGCTTTTAGACTTCAGGCCTCCAGAACCGTCAAGGAGAAAATTCCTGTTGTTTTAAGCCACCAAGTCATGGTAATTTGAAACATCAGCCCTAGGAAACGAATACAGGGCACACACTAGTAATTTTATTCTGGAACTCCATCGTTGGAAACGAGCTTATTCTGAGCTTTTGGAGGCCTTTCATTCATTCCTTTGCTTGCTGCTCCACAAACACACAAGTCAGGGCCCTTGTGTGCCGGGCACTGTTCTTGGTGCTGAGTAAAGGAGAGGAAATAAGACTCATTTCAGCTCAGTCGGTGCAGGCAGCTTGCAGACGCAGGCAAAGCAGGAACTCCCGAGGGAGAGAGAAGGCCCTTCAGGTGTGCGCCCTGGGAGCACAAAACTGGGCAGGCGGTCTGTTTGCACAGCAGCAGAGTGGTTTGCTAAAACACGGCCCTGTGCCCTAAGGCAGAGATGTGCTCAAAACTGGGGAAAATCTGCTTCCACTGAAAGCACTTCTGATGGTGAGCTACAGCTTCTCTACACAAACCTTAGGCTCACTTAAGAAAGGCTAAAAAAAGAAAAAAAATAAATTATGGCTCATAATTTATGGGGGCCCAATGGGAAGAAAACAAAAGGGTCCTCTCTAGAGTAGGCGGGCGTGTGCGTAGTTTCTGTGCAGAGTTTACTCTGATGCTGCCCTCTGAATCCTTTGGAGCTGGAGCTGGTGAGTGTTGGGAGTGGGTGGGTGGGGAGAGTAGGGTGGAGTGGAGGGGTGGGGGTTGCTGCCCGAGAAAGGACATCCCCACCAGGAACCAGGCCTGAGCTAGGTGTGGTGGGAAATTTCCCAAGGACAGTTTGTCTCTTAGACTTGTTCAAATACGGTTGCTCATGTCTTCATTTATGGGATGCTGATTTACTCTTGTGAGAAGGGCAAGATGATTCTGTGCTGGCGGTCAAGGTGGAATGGCAGGGAGAAGCTCAGGAGCTGAGCAGTCATATGGGGGACAATGACACAGACCTTGACTTGAGCACAGGTTGAGGCCAGGGGCGCTCAGGCCCCGGTGTGAACTGTGTAGACAGACATGGTAATGCTATCAGTGGTTAGAAAAAGGGGTCAGTGAGGGTATGGGCAGGGAAGTCTCTGGAGAATAAGTGACTCCAGGTGTGTATTGAAAGATGGATAGGATTTAGCCAGATGAGAGCAAACAGAGGCTGCGTAGGTCTCTCTCTGTCCCTAGCTCCCCTTCTTAAGCCCGGAGTTGGAAGAGGATAGCATGCCCAAATGTCTACCATCAAGAAGGATTGTCCACTGGCAAAGAGGGCAAACTTGTGTTAGCTGGGATATTGAATTCTGGTAAATAAACAAACAAAATGTTGGACACACAAAAAAGTATACATTTTTAATGTAGAAAGTGTAATTTGTAACCAGATTATAGAAGACTTGAATATCCGTTAAAGTGTTTGTATCTGATCCTAAAGGCAGCAAGGAGCTATTGCTGGGGTTTTTTTTTTCCCTTTTCAAGATTTATAATCTATTTTCCATCTTGAAAGTAATAACTCATTACAGGAAGTAGAAATACTTGGAAAAGAAGAAGAAGGTAATTACCTGTAATCTCCCCTTAAAGAACTGATTACTGTCAGTATTTCTTTCTGCATGTATTTTTTACAATTGTTGTGGAAGAAAAAAATCACAAAAATATTATTTTATATCCTGCTTTTTAATCTTGCCATTATAACACAAGCACTTCCTGATGTCATGTCAGTCCTTCAGGAATATAATTTTTAATGCTCACATCTAGGAGCGATACATTAATTTACTTAATCTTTCCCCTATGGTTGAATATTTGATTTACTATCATTTTTCATTATTATAAATCATGCTGGGATGAGCTTCTTCATGTAACAATCTTCTTCCATATTTATGATTATTTCCTTTGGCTGGATCCCTAGACGGGGAATCACTGAATCAAAGGGCATGAACATCTTTAAGCTTCTTTGAACATTTTGCCAAATTGCTTCCTTGGGGGTTGTTGAGCTTTGGAAGTACATGATGAAAGATGAGTCTCATAGCTGAGGACAGGCAGGGCCAGGCCAGGGAGAAAGAGCATTCCAAACATTCTAGCAGGAAGAGACATTCCAGAGTCACCGAAGCTGCAGCCTTGGTGATATGCTGTCCTGATATGAAAGCATTCCTGGTGGCCCTGCCATTTTTAGAAAGCCACTTTTGAATTCTTCCCTATAAGGCCAACAGTGCTCCAGAACATGCTGGCGTTTTTTTCTGTTCCTTGAGCACACCAAGCTCACTTCTACCACAGGGCCTTTGCATTTGCTATGTTCCTCTACTGGGAATGTTTTCCCTCAGAATTGTCATGACTGGTGCCTTCTTATTTGTCTCATTTCAAATATCAAATGTTCAGAGAGGTCATCTCTCATGACCCGCTCTAAAGAAGTCAAACAGCCTCTGCTTTCAGCCACTTTTATCAAGTCGATTTTATTCATAGCACTCATTATTTCTGCCCATAGTCAATGTTCAACAGTTATTTGTAGATGATTGAATGAAGTAATTCACTAATTCATTTCATTGGTTAGTATTTTCTGAGGGCCACTTTAAAATATCCCCATTGTTCTTAAGATAAAGAACAAAATATTTAACATAACTCATGGAAGGGTTTCCAGAATTGGTAACTACCCAGTCTCTCCTGTCTTGCCTTGATTCATTCACATTGTGCCTTAGTCTCTGCCCTTTAGCCATACTCACTTTCTTTAGGTACTTAAATGTGCCATACTTCTTTTTTTTTTTTCTTCCAAAGACCCTATTCATTTGACAGATGGAGATCACAACTGGGCAGAGAGAGAGAGAGAGTGGAGGGAGTAGGCTCCCCGCTGAGCAGAGAGCCAGATGCGGGGCTCAATCCCAGGGTCCCAGGATCATGACCTGAACCAAAGGCAGAGGCCCTAACCCACTGAGCCACCCAGGCGCCCCAAATGTGCCATACTTCTTACTGCCACAGAGCATTTACACATACCATTTCCTCTGCTCCGGACAGATGTATTATCTTTACCTTATGAACTTCTATTCATCCAACAGATCTCAGATCAATGGCACTTCCTTGGAAACCTTTCCCGAGCCCTTGCACTATGTCAGGTTCTTCTAGTACATACTGTTTGTGGGAACAAAGTTGGTGCCCTATGAACCACACCTCCTAGCATCCGTACTTTTTTCTTTTTTAGTTTTCTCCCTTTGAATCTACTCTGGCCCTGGGACTCACTTTTTGGTAAATGGAATGTGGCAGAAGTAACACAGCACAGTTTCTGAGACTAGATCATAAGAACCTTGCATCTTCTACCTTGGCCTCTTGGAACACTTGCTCTGGGGAAACTACTGTCAGTGTCCAGCCGCCATGCTGTGAGATGCCCAGGCTACATGGAGAGGCAGTGGGTAGGTGTTCTCATCCTAAGGCCCCACTGACAGTCAGCACCAACTGACAATCATACAGATGAGGTACCTTGAATGTCTAGCCCACTTGAGCCTTCACACGACTCCACCTCGATATGATATGATGGCCTCAAGCCAGAACCACCTTGCTGAGTCCAGTCAGTCCATAGAACCATGAGACACAAAAATAAATGTTTGTGTTATGCTGCCAAGTTTTGGAGTTGTTTGTTACACAGCAACAGACAACTGAAACCCACTATAGCATCATGTTCCTTTCGGCATATCATTCCCCTCCTTCACTGGATTCATCATCGCTGTAATTGCGCTCCTTGCCTGATTATTTAATTAATGATTCTCTTCCTTGGTAGTCTATAAGTTTTATGAGGGCAAACACCATCTTGACCATGTTTTGTTTTTTTTTTTTTTTTTGTATATTTATTTTCTCTGTTTGGCTCACCATTTGGAGTGGACAATCAGTACTTCATGGTCTCCAAAACATGTTTGGGGAAACGGCCATGGTATGAGTTTCAGGGAAGGCAGGGTTTTGCCTCCTGGCAAGAAAGCTAGAAAGTCAAATACTCCCTGTCTGTTTCTGAGACAGCTGGGGCACAGGATGTGCCCTCAGTCCAGCCAACTGGATGCTCCTGCCTGGGTCTCTGAAACTGCAGCTAGTAATGCAGAGAAGTAGGGGGCGCTTAGGATTCATCCTCCTGGCTCTGTTCAGAGCCTTTCATGTCTAGTAGTGGCAGCCTGGATGCCCTAATTAGCTCTTCTCAGGTATAACTAAGTCTGTGCTTTGGCCGCCCTGCTTCCCGTGGTTCCTGCCCATCCATTTTACAAGTTAGTTCCCCAGAATTGCTGGTGAAGGTGAAGGTGAAGGTGAAGGTGAAGGTGAGATTCTCTGAGCTATTTGATATCCTCCAGGAATTTCATTTTTGTGGACATTAGCTAGAATTGCTTTTTGTTGGGTACTACCAAAGATGACCAGTTACATACTACCCAGAATGGTAAGGAAGGCAAGCATGGTATTTAGTAAGTGTTGGTAAAGCAATGAATGAGTATATGCCAAGGACTCAGGAGGACATCAGGGATTCCTGGATAAATAAATTGTTAATTCAGGGGAGCTTATATTTTACTAAGTTATACATAAGCACATACAGTAATTATAGGTAAATGCTGCAAGAATGATAGGCACAAAATTATAGGAACTAACTACATTTAGAAGGGGGAGGAGATGGGCATCCCCTTGATTTATATCAGTGACTGTAATAAGATAAACAGGAAATGTTTATTTATTAATGGAATGGATGAATAAATCAATGTAATGTTGAGGCAACATATATGAAAAAGCTCATCAATTGTACAGTGCTACATAAATGGAAAATATTATTCTTAGACAAACACTTGATTTTTTTACTAGTTAGGACTATTTATGTTGCAAACTTCAGAAAACCCAACTCACACTGGGTTAAATAAGAAGACAACTGATTGGCTTATATAGCAGAGAAGGCCAGGGAGTATAATCACTTCAGGGGTTCCAGTGTTATGATCAAGACCTTCTCTTTGACCTCATCTGCATTGGTTTCATTTGGCTTCTTCTACACGGTGGTTCCCAGACATTCAAAGCTTCCCTGTCTCGGGTTCATGTTCAGAAAAAACAAACATGAAACTCTTTCTGATTCTTGAAGCATCACTCCGTGGGTTTGCACTGATGTGACAGGCTTGGCCTCGCACGGCCGAAATGTTCCTCTCTGAATCAATCACTGATGGAGGGAGGTCTGTATGATGCTTGGACCAACCAGGCCTACTTCATGGTCCTGTCCATGGAATTGGGGTGGTGGCGGGCCATGACACTGGACACCAAATGCTTGGGTTTGTGAGTCTTGCTTCTGCCGCTTGAGAGAAAAGTATATATTTATCTCTATGTTGGATGACATGTCTCTGAAATGGGGATAATAATAGCTCTTCCATCATAGAGTTCGAATAAGTATTGAAAGACTTAATGTATGCAAAATGCTTAGACCAGTGTCTTGCTCATGGTGAGGGCTTAATGCATATTCGTTGTCATTCTTCACTACTATTGCATGGACCAAGAACAGGGAAGCAATGGGTCCCAAAGGAAACTCACAGAACTGTTACCAGAAGAGGGTATGAATGAATGCTTGAAAGGCAAAAGCAACAAACGTCCACTATAGTTCATTCCTGAGCTCTAACCAACAAACCACTGGAGGTCAGCAGCCAATAAGCTCTTGGATGAAGCCAGCTGGGATTCACAGCTTTTTGTGGGGGTCAGTCTTGTCCTCCTAGAAGTTCCAGAGCATAATCATGACCACCTGATTAACACCCCAGCAGGGTTGAATGTCTCCTTGGCTATTATTGGTCCCTGTTTTTCCAGGCTTCTTCACCTTTGGGGCGGTCTTAGAAAATCCATGCCTTGGCCAGCCCAAGTGCATATTAAACCATTTCAAAATGTTGGAAGAGGAAGTCTGCTTGCTTAATGTGTAATTTAGCTGAGAGAACTGGAACAACTTGCATTTTGGTATGTTCCTCATTTTGCAAATGAATGTTATTTTCGTAATGGACGATAATGGCTCCTTCAGAGCTTTTCTGATCTGTCATATTAATGTGGATTGTGGTACTTTAATAAGAGTTGACTTTTGACTCCTTAGGCATGCATCATGGTTGTGAGGCTATGCAAACACTAAATCACCAGCCATTACTCTTCTTGTGAATTGCTATTTTGTTTTTATATCACTACTTCCATGGGGTGAGCAAGAACATGAACATCAACAAGCCCAAAGCTATGTCACTGTCTTGAAGTGACAAAGGACTGTTTTTTGTTTTTTGTTTATAAAGATTTTATTTATTTATTTGACAGAGAGAGATCACAAGTAGGCAGAGAGGCAGGCAGAGAGAGAGAGGAGGAAGCAGGCTCCCTGCCATGCAGAGAGCCCGATGCGGGGCTCGATCCCAGGACCCTGAGATCCTGACCTGAGTCAAAGGCAGAGGCTTAACCCACTGAGCCACCCAGCTGCCCCAAAGGACTGGTTTTTAAGTCCTTACAAAATTCCGGTCAAGGAAGCAGAGCGTCCATATTGTCTAATTTTGTCTAATTCCTCATTCTTCAAGTCTCTCTAGAAACAGACTGGAGAGGTGATCCAGACGTTAGCCAGTTCAATTTGTTTCAAGATGAGGTTGTTCACATCGTAATATAATGGGGCAAGAAGAATTCCTGGAGAGCACGTCAGGCAGAGAGGTGGTCTTGAGCTAGGTTCTTAGAAAGAAAATGTAAACTCTTCAAAAATTTTCTTACGGGAGTGCTGGGAAATCTGTAGACCCCTCTATGCTAAGAGTCTACCACCACCACCTGGGGATACCTGGGGGGTGGCTGTGACAGTCCATAGCCACAAAGCTCCTGTGACACACCCTTGTTTCAGCCCCAAACACAGCAAGTTCATGGCTTCCTTTGCCTTCTTTGTGCAATATTCCATTAGTTCTAGGCTCACTTCTGGAAGATCCCATCAGCTCCCCTGTCTCCCCAGTACCCAGATCTCCCTCCTCTCACTCTCTAATGGCTCATGTTTCCCCAGGTCCCATTCTACCAGACCCATATCATCTCCCACCTGTCCTGTTGCCTCCTGCCCCAGCCTTATCCTCCCGTAGGGCAACCATTTACTTTTACATATTTGGAGGCAGACCCAATACCAGATGTTACACGGCTTTGCTATAGTTCATGTCAAGCTCTACATCAATTCTTGGTTTTTAATATGTAGTCACACAATTCTCCTCTCATCAGTTGTGTTCGTGAACAGTCCTCAGTTGCTGCCTGGTAGACAACATGGTCAGTGCACTCTAAGAAACTTGGGTTTCCACCTCAGCTGGACAATCTCCCTAGCTGTGCAGTTGAGGCAGATTACTTTACCTCTCTGAGCCTCAGTGTCCTCATCTGTAAAGTGGACACAATCATATACATGCCACAGGGTTTTTTAGGAAAGACTAAATTGGGACACCACAAACTCTCAGTGAACGGTTGCCCTCATTAGTTTAGAAAATTATTCAGGCAGACGGGAGGTGGATTAATCTTGCCTGCAGAGGACACTGGTGCCTGTTCTTCTTCCCCTTCTCTAAGCTCCCTTGGACTCTCCTCCCGTCTCCTCTTTTCCTTACTTCTTCCTCAGCCTCCTTTTCAATCCCATCCACAACTCTGAGAGGAGGCAAGAGGATAGTCTTGTTTATTTTGAGACTAAATTCAACATTGACCTTCAGAAAAAACAACCCCCGCAATATGCTCTATTACCACATAAGCGCCACATTTAAACAAAGCCTTTCGTCCTGAGCCGAAAATTACCGTCCTGCTGGGAGGCATAAACCGGAGGGGCTGCCTGTGTGAATGAGGGACATGCGGCAGCTGGCAGGGCTGTGTCTGTGGGAAGAAGCCGGGGCTCCTTGCTTTATGCGCTGATTGGCTTGGAAACTTGCACTCCGCGTTTCCTTCCACAGACAGGGAAAACAATAGCAATCTGTTGACATGGTGGGGGGCAGCAAAGGGACGACTACTAGATTGAAATCTATAAGAGCCCCATTCTGCCGCCGGCCAGAGAATTCTGTTGAGGCTTCAGAGGACAGAGTCTGAAAATGGTAGCATGTGAATAAGACGGCAAAAAACTTCCCACACCAAAAATAATGACAACAAACCAACAACAGTGGAGCTGAGGAATTTCCCTTTGGGTAATAATATTGATATGATCAAGGAAGACATTTACTTTATCCATTTCGAGTTTATCTTTGTATACGGTGTAAGAGAATGGTCAAGTTTCATTCTTCTACATATAGCTGTCCAATTTTCCCAGCACCATTTATTGAAGAGACTGTCTTTTTTCCACTGTATATTTTTTCCTGCTTTGTCGAAAATTATTTGACCATAGAGTTGAGGGTCCATATCTGGGCTCTCTACTCTGTTC
>PISX010008787.1:0-79675 GCA_004024625.1 Mellivora capensis | reverse complement strand
AAGACAACTATCATATGATATCCCTGATATGAGGAAGTGGAAATGCAACATGGGGGACTAGGGGGGCAGAAAAAGAAGAAAAGAAACAAGATAGGATTGGGAGGGAGACAAACCATAAGTGACTCTTAATCTTACAAAACAAACTGAGGGTTGCGGGGGGGAGGGGGTCGGGAAAGGGGGTGGGGTAATGGACATTGGGTTGGGGAGGGTATGTGCTATGGTTAGTGCTGTGAAGTGTGTAAACCTGGCGATTCACAGACATGTACCCCTGGGGATAAAAATTTGTTTATAAAAAATAACAATTAAAAAAAAATAAATAAAATAAATTTTATATTTTAAAAAATATCCTATGTTGTGCTTTGCTTTTTATAGTTTAAAATGAAATAATTTACCACCACATATTTGCTTGTGAATGCAGCTTTGCTGCATTTCAGAAGGGTTTCCCCCCGCCACCGAATAATGTTCTTATTTTCTGAACGACTCATAATTGCAGTTTTAATTGCTTCTGACCCAATAGTTCCAAATGGCTTATTCCTTCCAAGTAATTTTTTATCTTGTGCTATAGCTTTCTGTTAATAATTTCTGGTTTTATTATATTATAATCAGAGAACATGGTCAACCTAATATCTTTTGGCACACAACTTAATCCCTAACAATACAAGAAACTAAATCTGGCATGATAGATAGGCTTCTCATTCTCAAGTAAGTATTTTGAGTCAGGGTCTTTATGTAAGTTTATCTTTTCACAATAGATGTTTCATCAAAGGGTCTTCCAACTCCTAAAATACAGCTTTTCTCAGTGTCTTATAAGGTGCTTGTTGATTTTTTTGTCCTAACAAAATTATAGCTCATGGTCTATTGTACATGAAAAGGAATAACTTCCTCTAGTTTCAACACAAAAGACAAGCCAAAATGAGAAGTGGTGTTTTCAACCACTTAAATAACCACCATCTTGAATTTTTTTAAAAAATATTTTACAGATGAATTAATGGGAATATACAAAGGCTTAATGACTTGCCTGTCATCTCACATCTAGCACAGAGTAGCCAGGACAGAAAAAAAATTTTTGGATTCTTCTGCCATAGTCCCCTTCCAATGTGCTCTCCCCTTTTATTGGCCCAATTATGGAATATATTCACAAATCTTATGTATTTCTCATTAATTTGGTTAGAACAATTATATGGTAGAAGAGAAGCAAAAATTAAGTTTAAGGTACTAAGGTACATGGGTGGCTCAGCCAGCTACGTGTCTGATCCCAGGGTCCTGAGATTGAGCCCCATATCCGGCTCCCTGTCAGCAGGGAATCTGCTTCCCTCTGCTCCTCCCCCTGCTCATGCTCGCTCTCTCTCAAATAAATAAATAAAATCTCTTTTGAAAATAAGGGAGATTTTTAGATTTCTTTTAAAAATAGGGAAAGGATTTTTAGAAAACACACGCACAGTTAAAAACAGCTACAAACTGTAGACTTGTGAAAAAATAAAAAATCATCTTTGAGATGGGGATGAGGAAACCTCTCAGGGGAACTCTGGTTACGTAGGCCATGTTATAATATTTACTGGTCAGTCTTGTCTCCACTAGACTATTTTAGTCATTAGTTTGAAATGTTTAAGTGAGAAAATAATCAGAAAAATTATTTCATATCTGTGTAAAGTTCCCACTCCTCTCCTAGAAAGAATTTTAATTAGAGCTCCAAAAAAAATAATGGGCACTATTTTTAAACAGGCCTAAACTTTCAGATTTATGTGGTCATGGGAGGTGTACTGAGCCTGACAGAAGTTTAGTGTGTGGGTTCCAGTACTGGTTCTGTGACCTTAGCATCTGTGACTTAGCTCTGTGACTCTAGGTGTTTCTCTAGACCTCCTTTTCCTGAGAGGCTGTGCACAGATGGTCCCTACCATGTCCCTGAACTCAATTTTTGTGAAACCTAACTTTGCAAAGGATAGTGTCCTTTATTTCAGGTAACATTTATTTGGAATGTACTAGGTAATAGATAACAACATAAGAAAGAGGAGTTCCGGTCCCTACCTACAATGAACACACAGTCACCCACTATTTTTTCACCTCAAATGGGATGACTACGTTATTATATTTAAAATAGTCATTACGCATATTAATATATTTTTCTTGTACATGCAAGAGGTATTTTGTAACTTCTCTGAGAATTACTTAAAGGCGGTAAAAAAAGAAAAAGCTAAATATTTCTGTTACAGCCCGCAAGCTATAGCATAGGTTCAAAAAGTTACATTTTACCACACACCTAACAAAAGGTGGTGCTATATGCCTCAGCTCCATTTTTGTCTGTGGTTGTCAGAGCTATTTTAAGTTTTAATTGAAAATACGTATTTCCTAAAAATAAGTTAACTGAACATACTGCCTTTTCTTTCTGTTAAAAAAAAAACAAACTTTGTATTATGCCAATAATGTCAGAGATTAATAACAAAAGTAAAAGATAATTAAGCAGGGACATTTAAAATAAATGGAATTCGAAATGTACTGCATGCTTGATTGTTTGCCTAAAATTAAACAACTAATCTGCATATGACTGATGGGAATGTTGCCTGAGGAACAATTAAAAAAGTGCAACTCTGAAGTTCAATCAGGGTAGGTCTCTTCTTATTTTCCACTTGCCTTTTGTTAATTATACCTGAAATGCAAAACCATATGATGGGTGTCTCACCTCCACTTACAGATGGTGGTGACAGGGAAATCAACTGTTAATTGGTCAGCTCAAACGTCTGTGCTCCTTCCTCCTCGATTTTAAATTTCCTTATGATCTCCTCAGGATTATTTTGTTTTTTGTGAGTAAAACCCGGGATGCCACAGTGCTAAACTTACAACTTTGCCATTTGTTTTAGATTATTCTTCCTACATGTTCCAATTTGCATAGCTTTATTGTTTTGTGGATTTGAAGCTTGTGAATTTATTACCAAGGCACCTGCCAGTGTTACTGTATTTAAGGAACTGTCAGCAGTTTCTATTTTGGGGTTCTAAGTTGGCTACAAAAATTCACTCTGGGCTGAATTTTGGCAATGTGTTATAGGGTAGAAACGAAGAGGGAATTATTTTTAGAAAAGGGGGAGAGAGTGGTGGGGAAATACTTTTTTGCTTTTTTTTTTTTTTTTGAGGTATAGAAATATAAACTAGAAAACAGAAGTTAATGGTTTCAAAAGTATTCTGGAAGATTAATCCTCTTGGTTTTTCTGAAGTTAGTACCTTTTTCAACCCATTAGTGTACACTGCAGACTCATACCTTGAGGGACTATGGCAAAACATTAAAATTATCTTTTCTATTTACAGGCAAAATATCTTGTGTATGCATTAATTTTAATAATGGGACAGCAGTTGTAGGGGGAAAAATCACCCATTCGGTGAGGACTAGACTAGAACTAACAAGTTTCAGATTCCTGACAAAGGACTAAACATCTGAAGTATGATCTTCAAGTGTGTCTAAAGGAGGTTCTTCCTATCCTTCTCCCCTCCTGCAACACATAATCACTATTAACACAAAGAGTTTCACTAAACTGGGAGGAATCAGGGATGCTATGAGTTTCATCTAACTTTGAAGGCTTGTCTCCAGAAAGAGTCCTCACAATCCAGACCTTTGTTTGGCAAACGGAAAAAAAAAAAAATCCAAGATCCATCAGCATATCTGAAACTTTTGTAGAATATTATAATCAGAAACTTTTATTTTTCAAAAGCATCAAGGCATGGAAGATGAGTACCATGCCCTTTCTGTTACGCACACTCATGTGAGAGAATATATGCATACACATCTTAGAATGAGGCAATAAACTATAGTTTATGCCCAATCAATCTTAGAAGCAAAATATGTACTATTTCCAAGACAAAATGAGTAAGAATCTTGTAGCTAACTAGATGTTGTATCAATTAATAAATGTCTTTTGAGCACCTTTTGGGGCAAGGCACTAAGCTAGACAGTTGGGTTAGTAAGGAATATAAAACTCTGGGGCAGGGATGAAAGTACAATGTGAAAGACATCATCTCCATCCAAACACTGTCTATGGGAAGTATACTCTAGTCCACAGTTTTGAGCAAGCTGGTCCCTCTGGCAGGTGCATCACTATTGTGAAATTGGAGACATTGACATAATCAGAGACTAACATCAAACACCAAGTCACACAATCCATCCCATTCTCTCTTCAGACCTTACTCTCCAAGTAGCCTTTCAGTTATAATTTGATTTTCCCTGTAGAGTAACTTTCAGTGAGTCAGCACTGAGTAGGCTCACATCTGCATTCTAAATCATTTGGAACAAAGAATTCTTCTTACAACCCAATATATTTGCATTTGGAGTTATACATTAATATCTTGTGAGTTTGGTTAATGAAAGCCTGTCCCTGTGTGAGAGTTCTAATCCCAATATGCTAACCAAATAAGTACCTAGATCTCCATTGCCAAGGCCCACACACTGCAGTCTAGGAGTCCAATCCTGACACATTACAGGAGCTTAATGAATGAGTAAAGGCTGAGCCACACTGTAAAAGCCCTGGAGGGTAGCCTGGCCTCTCCTGGTAGCCCACTCTAATTACTATGTAGTTTTTTTCTCCAATTTCAACAGGAACTAAAAAGTTCAAAGAGAAAAAGAGTCATGGTTTGAATTTTTATAATTTCATTTTATTTTAATGAACTCCAAAAATAAATGAGCTAAAGCAAAAAGGCTTCTAAACCATACCTCATTTCCACTCTGATGTTTCCAGTCTCATAAATACTGCTTAAATAAATATCCTTTAAACCATGTTGGATTTTTTTTTCCTATTTCTATGGCAGCCTATTGCTGAAAGATACCTTAGAATACCAACCTCCCCCTTTACAAAGGAGCAAACTGATGTGATTATTTCATCTGATCCTATAACAATAAAAAAAGGAAGTAAGTACCAAAAGTAGATTAAAATAACCAAGAAGTTGTTCCTCACTAATTAAAATCAGGAAGTTTGGTTAGTTGGATGTTATTAGGAAACAAAAAATTATTTCAGAGTAACTCATACGCATTTTTTGCTGTTGATCCAACTTTGGTTGGTATAGGCTCTTCAAGTTTATCCTCAATTTTCTGGTTATTAATAGTTTTAATTAGCTTTTTCACATTTATGGGATGATAATAAAAACAGCAAGTTCTTCAGAAATATGTGTTTTTCTATTAGTTTTTGTTTTCTTAACCATAAAAATTTGTACCCCAAGAGTGAAGCATTGCCTATTTCATGTTTTATTTTATTATTGTTTTAATTAGTTTAACATTCCATGTTTTGGCTTTTAGTATCAAGTTTAACCATATGTAACTGCCATATATGTAGGTCAACAGTGGTCAAATACCAGCAATTTCATAAGGCTCAAACTAATATTTACTAAAAAATGTAGTTTTTAATGAAAATTAGTTACAGGATGACATTATATTTTCTGGTCAATTATATCTAGTTTCTTCTTTCTTTCTATCTAGTTTCTTTTCCCTCACTCCCCCCCTTCCTTTCTTTTTTTCTTTCTTCCCTTCTCTCTCTCTCTCTCTTTTTTTTTTTTTTTAAAGTAGGCTCCACACCCAACACAGAGCCCAACACAGGGCCTGAAATCAAGACTGGAGCTGAGATTAGGAGTTGGTTGCTTAACCAAATGAGTCACCCAGGTACCCCTAAATCCTGTTTCTGATATGTAAACTAAAAATAAAATATTTCAGTACAAGGGTTAAATTTAATTTAGCAAATTAACTCTGCTTATCCTAAGAAATAATTTGATTTCCCTAAAAACAACTACTTGTAATCATACAAGCACTCTACTTACTAATCAATTAAAAATAAAAAAGAGATGTTTCCTTACTAAAGTCCAATAAATACTCTGTCAAATATAAATGTAAAATGAGCTCAAATAAAAATCAATGTAAGAATTCATTTATAGATAACTTGTCACATATCTCTATGGTGTTTTAATGGGTCACTGACACATGGGAAAGGGGGGGGCATCCCCCTACTCTTGTTTTTATAGATACCTTGAGGTACTCTAAATCATAAAAGGGCGAAATGATGGAAAATAGGGCACTGAGGAGAAAGATCTATGTTTACCTCAATGATCTTTGTTTACCTCATTCAATTAACAACCTAATATCAGCTGTCCCCTAGATTCCAACTGTGAAGACTTCAGATTTCTACAAACTCTCTACTCTACAAAAGATAACATAACTAGAAATAAATGACTTTCGAAGATGGACTTACATGAAAAAACGTAGCCTATACAGTATACAATTTGTAACCAGACCTTCCTCCAGAATTTTCAAAAATCTAAACAGTTTAAAAGTGCTGAGAAATCCAAAACATATATTCATTTTGGTGACAGACCACATGCATTGTGAACAAGCTCCTCTTCCTTAATCAGACCCTTTGTTCTGAGGACCAAACACGAGCCAGCATGTTTTAACTGTTTGTGACAAAATCAGAAATATATAAACAATGAAAAGAAATTGAGAACTGACAGTTAGCTCCTAGACAGAACATGATCTATCCACCACATTTGCATAAAATAGCTGAGAAATTAAAATAACTGCTTCTCAATATCCCTTTACAAATTATGCTTCTGGGACACATGGGTGGCTCAACTGGGTAAGCACTGTACTCTTGATTTCAGCTCAGGTCATGATCTCAGGGTCATGAGATTGAGCTCCAGGTAGGCTCTGTGCTCGGCGCAGAGTCTGCTTGTCCCTCTCCCTCTGCTCCTCCCCCTTGCTTGCTTTCTCTCTCTCTCTAGGAAATAAATAAAATCTTTTTTAAAAATAAAAGTAAATAAATTATACCTCCTTCAAGCTCTCCTTGTCCAAAACAATTTTTATTTTTTTTAAAGATTTTATCTTTATTTATTTGACAGAGAGAAACACAGCGAGAGAGAGAACACAAGTAGAGGAGTGGGAGAGGGAGAAGCCGGCTTCCTGCTGAGCAGGGAGCCCAATGCAGGACTCGATCCCAGGACTCCAGGACCACGACCCAAGCCAAAGGCAGACACTCAATGACTGAGCCACCAAGATGCCCCCCAAAATAATTTTTAAAAAATCCTAAGGGGCATCTGGGTGGCTCAGTGAGTTAAACAACCTGCTCCTGATTTGGACTCAGGTCATGATCTAGGGCTCTGTGCTCAGCAGGGAGTCTGCTTGGGATTCTCTCCCTCCCTCTCCCTCTGCTCCTCCCCTGGTTTGTGCTCTCTCGCTTTCTCAAATAAATAAATAAATCTTTTTAAAAAAATCCTAAGAATGTTGTCATTTGTAAGACAAATATATTCTTTCAGGTAATTTTACTGAAATACACATTATTTGAAGAATATAAGTTGGAATTTTTAATTTGAAGTTCTGAAAAGTAAAACCAAAACCAATATGCCAGACAAAAATGCAATTTGAAATAAGACAACAGGTCTTTATGTTTACTAATAACAAAAACAATATTAAATAAAATTAACCATGAACAATTTCAGTTGTACGTCAGAATCTCACTGGTCGAATTTGTCACTAGAAAACTATTTTCACTATTTACAACTGTGTATCAAGCATAAAACTCAGCTGAATTTATTTACTTTTGTGAAGCACCATTAGTTATATCCAGTGACAAAATCAGTTAAACATTCCTTTCAAATTATTATTTTTTGCCTTTATTATACTAGGTCATGTGATTGTACCACAAACTGAACTGAAATATCCCCAAACTTGAAAATTTTTATGCACTCATTTTATTTTATTAAGCTCTTTATTTTAATTCCTATATCGTTAACATACAGTGTTGTATTAGTTTCAAGTGTACAATATAGTGATTCAACAATTCTGTACATCACCACTCAGTGGTCGTCATGATAAATGTACTCTTAATCCCCTTCATCTATTTCACCCATCCCCCCATCCATCTCCCCTCTGATGTGTTTATTTTGTTATTTTCCTTTTAATTTTTATTTATTTATTTAACAGAGAGAGATACAGCGAGCGAGGGAACACAAGCAGGGGGACAGGGAGGGAGAAACAGTCTTCCTGCTGAGCAGGGATCCAGAAACAGGGCTCAATCCCAGGACCCAGGGATCATGACCTGCAGGGAAGGCAGATGCTTAACGACTGAGCCACCCAGGTGCTCCTGATGTGCTTTATTTTAAATGAGTACCCTCAGTTAAAGTTATTATTTTTTTTTTAACAAGAACATTTTTTACTTGAAGCATACTTCAGAATCCATGGTTCTGAAAGATATATATATATATAAACATTCCATCCAAGAAAAATAGAATACATATTTTCCTCAAGTACACACAGAAGAATCCCCTGGTTAAATCACATGAAAAGAGACATAACGAATAATACAAATTGAAGAAGACTGAAATCATACCAAGTATATTTCCAACCACAATGGTATGAAACTAAAAATCAACAATAATACAAAGCTGGGCAATCTACAATGTAAATATTAAATATTTAAATATGTCAATATCAAACACACTACTGCACAAGCAGCAGGCCAAACAAGAAATCAAATGGCAAATCAAAATACATCTCAAAACAAAAGAAAAAGAAAACACAGTATTCTAAAACCCATGGGACACAGCAAAAGCAGATGTTAGAATGAAATTTATGTCATAAATGCTTTTATTTACGAAAGTTCAAATAAACAACTTCACCTTACACTACAAGGAACCAAAATAAAGAAGAAAATTAGTTGAAATTTAGTAAAGGAAACAATAACCAAGGGGGGAAAAAGAGCAAATGCTTGTGTTGTAAACTCGAATAAAATGCAATGATACCTATAGTATTTCTGAAACACTCCTCAAATTCAAAGCTATTGGCTTTTGCATAAATCCAACAATTTCCATTTCATCAGGGGAAGGGACTGAATCATTGAATGTCATGGAAATTATCTGTCTTAACTTTTATTCTGTATCTCCTTTAGAATGTTTTTTGGTTTTTGTCTTTTTTTGAAGGTGGTCACAGTAGAATCATGAGTCCAGTTTCTCTTAAATCTCACACATACACATCTCTGTCTCAGATATACTAAGTGATACCAGTCTTCTTCTAGAGTCTAATAATCTCTTTAATTCATTTTGCTACTAAAACTTCCAACAATATTAAGTATATTATAACAATTATCCAGTGTTTAATGATGTTCTTTCATTAAATTGCTTTATTTCTGGCTGTTCTGGTAACTGCAATGGTAAACTTGACAAGATAAAATCAGTACTAGTTAAAGAAGAATAATTAATAACTCAGTGTTTTGTTCATAATGTCAACAGGGGAAACTGTAGGCCATTTCTTTGTTTTAATCATTGCTTTTAAATTCAAAAAGTAGGGTTTTATTTTCAAAAGCACTGAACGCCAAGAATTAAGGTAATTGTAACTATTTCCACTCACATGCTTTGTCTTGATCTCTCTCTGAGGAGTCTATTTTATCTCATAGACTTATAGTTACTGGGTCATTTTTATTACCTTTTGGTATTTCTTGTTCCTTTTCTGCCAGGCAATGATTCAACTTGTACTTGTAGGTCAATTGTCCTCAATTTAGCTCTGCACTTACATACATGTCAAGTTCTGTAGTTTACACCATTTGGAGGAAAGCAGAAAAGGAAAAGTGTTCATTGTAGCTTTAAGAACTTTCAGAGTTTATCAGTCAGAAATGAAACTTTATACTATTTTCAATTCGAGCTTAAAACAATCTGGGGTATTTTAGCATTTGGCGTGGATGTCTCATGTCACTTATCACATTATACCCTGCATTATAATTATTTCTGTAAATACTAAAGTTGTTTTAGGGACCTCTAAGCTCCATAAGGGCAAAAGCTATTTCTTATTCATCTCTTTACACTTTACAAAAATGCCCCTCAAGTTTGAGGTGCACACAAATCACCTGGGAATCTGGTTAGAATGCTGATTCTGTTCAGCAGTTCTGGGATAGGGCCTGAGGGTTGCAGTTCTGACCAGCCACCAAGTTTGCTGATCCTGCTGATCAGAAAGCCACACGGTCGGCAGGCAGGTAGACAGCACCCAGTCCAAGCCATGAGCCACTTACAGGTATTTCTTTTAATTTTCCTTGAGAGAATACCTAGTTAGCTTTGGTAGAAAGTTCACATTATTGAGTGCCAACAATGTACCAAATACAGCTGATAACTCTCACGTCCCTAGGAGGCAGGTACAATTTTATCTCCATTTTATAGGTAGGGAAATTGAGGCATAAAGAGGTGAGGTAATTTGCCCGTCACTGAACCCACCTCTGCCTGACTCAACTACCTCAGCCCTGAATCGCATCACCATGTTTCCTCTTAGCATCTCAGAGCCATGATAAATGAGGTCGCCTGGGACACTCTCTCTCCTTCTCTCTCAGAGAAAATCTCCCATCTATCAAGGCCTGGCAGGATGCCACTTCTCTGACTT
Organism: Mellivora capensis; assembly: GCA_004024625.1. Taxonomy (NCBI): domain Eukaryota; kingdom Metazoa; phylum Chordata; class Mammalia; order Carnivora; family Mustelidae; genus Mellivora; species Mellivora capensis. Next base: position 69,294 of record PISX010008787.1, on the reverse strand, counting down.
CCCTCCATTGTATGCAATTTCCCCACTTCCCCTGAGGTTCTGGGGATACTTGCCGATCCTGTGAGTATTACAGTTATTTGAGTGGGGTCCTCTGATCTTCCTTGCCAGGTGTCAGAAGCTTAGGAGATGGAATTTGGTCTTACTCAATTAGTGATACCCCAAAAGTTAGAGCATGGGAGCTTTTATTTTTATAAGGTTTATTTATTTTCAAGAGTGAGCAAGCAAGAGAGCATGAGCAAGGGGAGGAGCAGAGGGAGAGGGAGAAGGAGTCTCCCCGATGAACAGGAAGCCTGACATGGGGTCAATCCCAGGACTCCAGGATCACGACCTGAGCCAGAGGCAGATGCTTAACCACTTAACCAACTGTGCCACCTAGGCGCAGACACAATGTCCACACACCACTCCCAGGGATTCAAATTTATCTGGTCTGGGTTAGAGCCTAGGCACCAACATGTTTGTGAAACTCCCCAGGGGATTCTAATGGGCTGCCAGGTGAGAATCCTGGATCGTAAAACTCAAAGGACATAATGAAGGCTAGGATGTTCACTCTGAGGAAGGTGGTATCCTTTGGAGGATTTTGACAAGCTCCCTCTGGCTGATGTGTTGAGAACAGTCAATAGGGGGACAAGGGTAAAAGCCAAGAGCTGGGCTATCAAGTAAGAGGCCACTGTAATAAACCGGCTAGTAGAAAACCATAGTCAAGACCAGGGGAGTGGCTACGGAGGTGATGTGAAATAATCATAGGTCTAGATATTTTTTCCATGGTAGAGCCAATACGAATTTAAGACCAACTGTATGTGGGTCTGGGAGATAGAAATGGAAGGATAATTCCAAAGTTTTGGGACTGAACAATTAGAAGACTTGGTTTGCCATTTACTAGGAGACTTTTGAAGTGATAAGAGGTGTACATTTGACACTATTCATTCCAGAAGAGGGCCAGCTGTCTCTGAGGTCAGTATTATAATGGAGGCTGCTTTTCAATAATGAAGTTCTTTTCCCCATCATATACTCTCCTTCCCGATGTTCATCACAAAACCAGGTCCCTTCTCTTTCCCAAACTCCAAGTTCTTCCCAGAGTCCTCCTTTCCTCTTGTAGATTCTTTCCCAAGCTTTTCCCTATACTTACTGGATGATGTTTCTCCAGAGGAGGCACCCTTCTTGCTTCTTCCTGCATCCTGAGACTAGCTGTTATTTTTCTCTCCCACAGCAACCTCACATTTTGCCCTCAATCCTGTTCTTAAATCCTGCTTACTCTTATACCTATCTGTCTGGTTTTGTCTCCTGTACCCCTAACTGGAAAAACACACTGGATGCCCCTACTGAGTCAGCAATCACCATGCTCCACACCAGCACGCTGTCAAGGTAAAAATAAACAAACACTCTGCCTCTGTCTATAGCATCATATTTTCAGCATGAAAATATAATCTCCTGGTAAGTAGGAGATAACAGCTGCAGTGTATGAGAACTGATATGCTCACATTAAGCAAACCCTGAAAATTATTTTCCTTGACAACCAAAGATGTATCTAACCATATTTCCAGAGGGAAATTGTCCTCTGCAGTAACTAATATGGTATTCCACAAAAATTTGCCACTCTGTGATAGTCCATGATCATGAAAATTACACTCAATACCCCTTCGTTGATATCTAAAAACACGTTTTCCTATACCCAAAGTCCATGATTATGAAAAAGAAACAAACTGAATAATCCAAATTGTGTTGCTCACATTCAAATCCTGACATCCTAAACTAGAAAATATAATTTTCTGATTACACCACAACTTTATAGATGAACAGTGTCTGAAGCCGTTAAATCTACCACAAAGAAAGGATGATTTTAATGTTAGCTTTACCAATGGATGAGATTTTTTTTTCCCTACATGTCACTGTCAGAAGATGTTTTAAATAAAAGGGAAAGGATCTTAGAGGCTTAGAGAGGTGGAGGCTATACATTTCTTCTACTAGAAATCTTAAAGGAATTCTCACCTGAAAGAACATAATAAATTTAGTTAGTTTGAAATGTACCTTTTTGAAATTGAGATTAATACATAATGGAAAGCAGAAATACTTTAATTTTGCCTTGCTCTTTATATAAATTCTAAATGAAATATTCACAGTTACAGCCCTCCAAGTTAAAAGAAATGGGTACCATTTACATGGTTCTATTGTACATCAAGGCACACAATTTCATTGGAACTTGGCTTAGGTGAGAAAAGAAAAGTTAATAAGGCAATTGTTCATGTGCTACCTAAATCAGACAGGAATGTGAACCTTCAACAAGACACAGTATATAGAGTTAGTCTCAAAACGACTAATCTTTCCAAAACTCTCCAGTACATACCATTTCAATAGCGCTCTCTAATCTAAATATAGCAACCACTTTCCAATTTAATTTTATTATTCCTATCATTCTACAACACACACACACACACACACACACACACACATTCTTTTTTAAAGCTTACAAAATAACTCTGGTTAAAATGGAATGATCTTTAGCAACATTAAGGCATCACCCCTATTTAATGTGGCCCGTTCTTGAGTTTACCATCAATTCTGAGATTGTCTCCACTTGACCTCTTTTATCTCACATAGCACATGGAACGTAAGGGTTCAAAACATATAAGACAGGTAAGAAGATGAATGAGGTAGGAGGACTGATGATGAAAGGAAAGCATGAGAAGATCGTGAAGGGTCTGAAGGCCTGGATTTAACCAGAAAGTAAAGAGAATAAAGACAGGGAGGAGACAGAAAAAAAAAATTGTTGTAGATACTAAGAATGATGTCCTTCTGCGCCACTATTTACAAACTCAAGTCAGATCTGACTGTAACAGTAAGAAAATCTCATATGAAATTTGTAGAACTTCCTTAGGCCTTAAAGCGTGGATAGTCGGATCTATTAGTTTGAATCATATGAAATTGCCTGACCTACAAAAATCCCCATTGCATTTGATTCAGCCTAAAATAAACATCTGCATAGTCAATGCTAATTATTTCTGCTCTCTCCTCTTCCCAAGCATGACTTAGATAAATATGCAGGAAAATGGGCAATTGGCAAGTTCCTCTAAGGAGGCTATGGGTCTGCCAGGGCTCACACTGCTAGTCATACATGGAGTAGAGAGCAAAAATCAGATTTTACCCACCAGCCCAGGGCTCCTTCCACAACCCCACTTTGGGAGGGCCCAAAGAGAGAAACAAAGTGAAAGGAAGAGCAAATGTCAGACTTATCTGCACACTCAGAATTTTACTGAGGGATGAAATTATTTCTACCAAAATAGAGTACCAGAGAACAATGAATAAAAAATGAGTCAGCGGAAAGAATGACAGTTCCCCCAAGTGTTACGAGTTAGTGGCATTTTTTTAAAGATTTTATTTATTTACTTGACAGAGATCACAAGTAGGCAGAGAGGCAGTCAGAGAGAGGGGAAGCAGGCTCCCTGCTGAGCAGAGAGCCCGATGCGGGGTTCGATCCCAGGACCCTGAGATCATGACCTGAGCCGAAGGCAATGGCTTAACTCACTGAGCCACCCAGGCACCCCAGTGGCATTTTTTTAAGAGTAAATCCCAAGTTTGTCAAATTCAAGAGTCCTTTGCTGGTCACTAGTTAACATGATTGACAACAAGGGATAGTTTGAAAGCTACCCATCTGACCACAACACACACCTTTCAGGGTTGGACCAGGAGAACCAGGGCAAAGGATCTTATACCCTCAGTCATTATCACCGTCCTAAAAAATAAGAGCTCATATCATTCACAGCACAGTTCCTCCTTTAGCTGAAAGTTAAAGACAGATTTCCAAGTCCCACGGAAGCATTCACTAGTGGATTTAATGAGACATCAACCATGGAGCACATCGAGAAGAGAAAGATAAAGAATATAATCAACTATCTGATCAATCCAAATTACTCACATTAACAGATAATATGGGCCAGAGAAGAAAAATGCTCAAAGTGGATTTAAAAGATTTTCACAGATGTCTTAATAGCCTCAAACTTGTTGAAAGAATTTAATAGGCTTTTACTATATACATTACTTTTAGGATCACTGGGCACCTTAATGCAGCTGAAGGTCCTCAGTCTTTTCTCCCACAGATATGCTGATGAGCTTGTTCAAACTGGGCTGCTTATGGGGAGCAGCAAGTGCTTGAAAGCACTTGGTCTGCAGAGTGAGAGAAATCTCTCTCACACACACACACACACACACACACACACGCCATGAGTCATTAAGGTTACAAAATTTGGAACTGAAAATCAGTCAACAATAACAACAACAACAGATACACTAACTAAAATAGATTGTATATCTGAAAAAAAGGAGCATTACTCTTCTCACTCAGTTTGGGCTCCAAGAAAAGAAAATCAGAATGTTGTGATTGTCTGCTCTTAATATCAGGGCTGCTATTTTTTTTAAGATTTTTTAAAAAATTTATTAGAGAGAGAGAGTGAGAGCATGAGAGGGGAGAAGGTCATAGGGTCAGAGCTCCACAGACTCCCCATGGAGTTGGGAGCCCGATGCAGGACTCCATCCCAGGACTCCAGGATCATGGCCTGAGCTGAAGGCAGTCACTCAACCAACTGAGCCACCCAGGCCCCCCATGGCTGCTATTTTAAATTGCAAAGAAACTTTTCAAAAGCTTTAAATAATGGCTTCACTAGTATTTAGGCCTTGCTCTAGATGGCAAATACATCTTTGCCTCTTTTTCAAAATTGGGTGGCTAAAAACTTTCCTGAGGAATACAGTAAAGGTACCTCATAAATGTAGTCTTGTATATTTTTGCTGGAGTGAAATTACAAGCAATATACTGGTGAGTTATAAACGTCAAATAAAGAAATTAAATTTAGCATAGTGTTTACAATGGTGATTTCTCATTGCAATAATTATGGGAACTCATAAAATTTAGGCTTTGTGAGAAAAGCAGATTTGTTAGACTTATTTTTAAATTTATGGGCATCAACAAATAGGACAGTTTCCAAATATTTTATTTGATCTGATTTTTAAAAATCTGGCTGGCAATTTGCTTAAAGCATTCACAAGTTTCCATTTTATTGGTAGCTAGATGAGCTTTTATTTGTAAATACACTGTCTATTTTAAACTGTTTATTTGGCTTTAGAGTTTACGTTTGAAATGCATAAACATAAAAAAGAAAGAGATAAGTAAAATCTATTTTAAGCTCTGAGAGGCAATTTTGAAAGTTTTACTGAACTCCAAACTAATCGGCACCAGCCACAGAAACCACTCCTGTTAGCAGCGAATAATAAAGAGAAAGTACCAAAAACTAAATATCGTACAATGTTTTTGTTTCAACCATCAAAAGTGTTGAAGGTTATTAGTTTAGAACTGTAAAGCAAACAACAATCATGACAAGCGCTACTAGACTAATGTTTAATGTTTATTTACACCAGCACTCATCATACTTGTATGGACAGAGGACCCTCCTCCTTGCTACTAATGTGGATTCAGGTTGAGGAAGTCTGGGAGGAACCTGCGAGTCGACATTTCTAGCATCTTCCTGTGTGGTGCCAATGCTGCTGAATGCTGACCTGAGGTCCAGACTTGGAGTAGCAAAAATCTGTTATGTATTTAGCAGAGCACTGGGCATATATTTTTACGTGTAATCCTCTCCTATCATATAAGGAAATGGAGGAGAAAATAGGTTTCATACAAGTGGCAAGTGATAGAACCAACAACTATAAGCCCAAGTCTCTTTGAAACCAAGACCCCTTGTCTACAATATTTCATTGCCCTCATCTCTCAAGAAGACTCTCTCACTATCAGGAGGGAATGCTGCATACAAATAACCTCCTAATCCAAGATAAATGGGTTTAACTCAGTTCTAGAGTAGTTTAAAATTCAGACACTCTGGCATTACCACTTCGCCTTATCGGGGGATAAGGGGGGGATATCGGGGGAAAGGAAATATATTTCCTTTCTGATAAATGTGGTAGGAACTGAGAACTGTAAATATTTTCATCATCTCCACAGTGATTCTGGAAATCACCAAAGTTACTCATCTGCTATGCTGTCTGAAGAGAAAACCCACTGCAATAAATGCCATCTGCATTCCATTTGTTACTGAAAATGGCAAATATGACGCTGATCAAGTATGTGGACTTGAGGGAAAACATTTCACCTGTAAAAAAAAAGTTAGACATTTATTTAACATTTTTTCTTGGATGACAACACACAAATCATAATCTTTCATTTAATCTCCAGACCTGAGCTACAGTTCTTTGTATTTCTCCCTTATTTCACAAAAGGCTCTAATCCAACAGATGCTGGCATCTCTAGCAGGTGTATGCAGGAAACCAGTCCATTCCGAGAGCTCACTCAGAGGCCAGGACACTGGGATGAAGCTGGCTCTGATATACTCCTTTTCCTCTCTACTTTTATGCTGTAGAAACAGCAAGCATGTGTCACCAGAGAACAAATGATTAGTCAGAGCTCCTCCTGATGACCATGCGATTTTCTGGAGCTCAGTTAGATAGGGCAGGCTTGTCTCCCCATTTCCACTTTTTCAGGAGAAGTTTTCAGAAGAACCAACCATTGTAAAGGGTTTTTACACTGGGCCATTTGTAAAAGATGGCATAATAAAATACAGGAAGAAATCTCACCAAGACAAAACTAGTTTAACAAAAAGAAATGAAACAAAGATTGGGTTTTACACCATCAATTCTCCCAAAAGTAGGAAGTTCTATAAATTTTAACAACAGTTTCACAGGTTTCCACATGTTTTTCCCCTGTCTCACCATTACTTTCAGGCAGCTGTCGATTCAGTAGCTATTGGAGAAAACAGATTCAGCACCAGGATAGCATGCCATCAGGGACAAAGTGAAATCACTCAATCCATGTTTGGGCAAGATCCATGTAAGCATGACTCTAACATTTCTGTCCACATTACTAGTGACCAGATATTCATACACTGTTTTTGTTCTCATGTCTTCAAAAATCTACTTTATGATTCAAGCTTATCAGACAGAAGTCCAGCATACTTTATCAGCAACACCTTACCCAAAGTATATAAAGAGAAATGCTCCCAAAAGAAGATAACAAAGTTACTTCTTAGAAAAATAATAAATCCATGAACTGTTATTGCTTTAGTTAAGAAAATCTGGCTGTCAGAAGTAAACATACAACACAGATCACATCTTTCATTCGCTATTACACACACAGGAATATTTTTAAATGGGTATTATTTTTAATAGAATCCTATTCCAAAGAGGGCTCATATGGATTCTGGGGGGTACAGTGCAGCACAAACCAGCACCTAATGTATTACTTCCCAATGAGAAGTGTAAATGTCACACTTCTCAATAGGTACGTATTTACGTGCATATTTTTGGCAGATAACCTCCAACTGTGTGCAAAATTATCAATGAAAATATTCATTAATATGACACTTAAGAGTCCTGACTAATATTGAAGGGGCGGGGGGTGGGAGGTTGGAGGAGCCTGGTGGTGGGTATTGTGGAGGGCAACGCATTGCATGGAGCACTGGGTGTGGTGTAAAACTATGAATTCTGTTACTCTGAAAAGAAATGAAATTTTAAAAAAAAAAAGAGTCCTGACTAATAGAAACATGTCTTCCATACACATTGCGTAGCATCTGCTATTCAGTGTGGCCCCTGAGCGAGCAGCAGCAGAAGCAGCATCACCCAAGAGCTTGTTAGAAATGCAAAATCTCAAAAAATAAAAAATAAAAACAAGAAAAAAAGAAATGCAAAATCTCAGCCTCACCCCAGACCTACTGAATCAGTGTCTGCATTTTTTATAATTCTTAAGATTTTATTATTTTATTTTTTATTATTTATTTTTGTTAACATATAATGTATTGTTTGCCACAGAGGTACAGGTCTGTGAATTGTCAGGTTTACACACTTCATGGCACTCACCATAGCCCATACCCTCCCCAATGTCCATCACCCAGCCACCCTATTCCTTCCCTGCCATGTATTTGTTTTCTAATTGAATCCTCATAACGACCCTAGTAGCTAGATATTTTTCTCTTCATCATTACCACTTAATGGGCGAAGAAACAAGAAATATAACTTCTCCGAAGGTTATATAAACAGGAAGGGACAGATTCAACAAAATCCCTGTTGTTTCTCTCGGTTGTGTTGTCTTAAAGCAGAATGTCTTCATTCAGAGCCCACAGATAGGTGTTGCATAGTGCACCTTTCTCATGATGAGGTTCGTGACCTTCCGCTGATTTGTCAAAGAATTCTATGGTCCAAAACTGTTTAACAATTACTTCCTGAAATCCTTGTAAATATGTATAGGGGCAAGTGACCTACAACAATTTTTTCTTTTTTTTTCTTTTTAAGATTTTATTTATTTATTTGACAGAGAGAGAGACAGAGATCACAAGTAGGCAGAGAGGCAGGCAGAGGGAGAGGGGGAAGCAGGCTCCCCGCTGAGCAGAGAGCCAGATTCGGGGCTCAATCCCAGGACCCTGAGATCATGACCTGAGTCTAAGGCAGAGGCTTAACCCACTAAGCCACTCAGGCACCCCAACAATTTATTTTCTTAACATTAATACTTTATTCCTTGAAATTTGAAAAGCGTCACGGCAAATAAAAAAGTCATATTCCAAGCAGTAATTTACATTTATGCATTTCCTTTTAAAAACCTGTGGTCATGCAATTTTTCTCCCCTGCTTATTTTAGGATGCTTTAGAATTTATATAAAAGGAGAAATGAAAATGAAGAACACTTTGTGCTGAAACTTCTAAGTCTAACTAAAAGTTGGCTCATCACTACAGATTTTTTAAAAACATAGTGGTCAAAAGCATCACTATTGGAATTCACCTGTTATCTAGGTTTGAATTTTAGCACTACTGGGTATTATATATGTAATCTTGAGCAAGGCATGTGGTTTCCTAAACCTTAGTTTCCTAATGCAAAATGATGGTAATGATAGCACCAATCCCTATCCCTATTGTTTTATTATATAAGATAATATAAGCAGTGGGCTGAGTGAATTGCTTGGCAATGTAGTAAGCACTCAAAATTGCAGTCAATTATTACTAAAAGTGCTGTATCTTATCAGTGATTGTTATATTATAAATAGACTTACTGGAGTTTTTCCAGGGTCCAAGAAAGCTACTCAGCAGGTTTTCTAATCTTTATAGATAAAAGGATGGGCATTTAAGAAGTGAGCACTGGCTTAAAAGCAAAGGGAAGGAAGGGAAGAAGAAACTTAAACTAGTTTCAGTTACATTTTTATTATTAATCAGTGGTTCTCAAAGTATGGTTTCCAGACTAGCAATATCTTTGCTGGTACCTTCAATGGGTACTTCTTAGAAAAGGCAGTTCTCAGGCTTCCCCTCAAACCCACTAAACCAAAAACTCTGGGGCTAGGACCAGCAATCTACTTTATTTTATAAGTCTTCCAGCTGATTCTGATGCACTATAAAATTTGAGATGTGCTGATATACACGAAAAGGAGCCCCAAGCAAGGACAAAGATATTCCACCCAGTTTCTAAAAGTCCATCTTTGGTGTGTGGACTCCCGAAGATGTGGTTAAATCTCTTGTGATTTGGGACATGGCATCATAAGGATCTTCCCAGGCAAAGGAAGTGTGCACCAGCATGAAGAAGCAGCTCTTAATTTCCAGAAGTTAGGATGTTCTCCTCCTACACACTTCCCCACCTCACCAAAGGGGATTAATGTAATCTTTAAGTTACGTAGTGCTATGAACATTTGCATCAAAAGGACATACCCTCGTTTTCTACAGAAATAAATGTCAAGTCTGATCCTGCTGGAGGCCTGTATTTTACTAGGGCAAAATGCACATCTATTCAGGTTTAAAGCAGAGAATTGTTTACTAACAGGAAGGAGAATGAGAGAGTATAAAGCACTCTCGTTAAGTGTCGATTGTGAAGTCCTGCTGCCTATTTTCCTAACCCAGGTCCCTTAGTTACGAGCTCTGAGACATTGAGCAATTACTGGATGACACTTTGCCCCAGTCACTTTAGTCCAAGGGGATAAGAACAATAGTAACCGTCTTCTAAAATGCCAAGGATTAAAGGAATTCACATATGTAGAACATACAGAACGGTGCCTGACACCTAATAAGTGCTCAATAAATGTTCGTTTTTAAAAAGGTAGATGAAACAGAACAAAAAATTTGGGCCTCCTCTTTGTTACTGGTCTTATCAAAAGGAATCCATTCTCTTCAATCTTGGGGTTTAGACAGATGCCTTGTTTTTATACTCTGTGTGACACCCACAATAAGGTCACAACCTTTATATGGTCACTGTTACTTCATTATTTCATATACTTTTGCCAGGTTTTTTTGACCAGATTGCTAAGAACCACCGAAGACAAAGATTTCTTAAGTTTCCTCACGTCCTCCATTATGCCTTCCCTGTAGACCAGCTAAACACATATTTATCTGTGATAATACAACATGAAAAATAAAAGTGTGTATTTTTAACAAGACAGCCACAAAATTAGAAATATACTTATGTAGCTTAAATAATCCCAAACTTATTTTGAGTTTATGCTAAAAATCCATTGACACATTGAATAATTTCTATAGTATCAAGCATAATCATTCAACCCAATTGTTTCATGGAGCTAGAATCAAATCACCTTCTTAAAACATTGTAAAAAAACCTACTCTTCAATAACATAAAAATGTGTTTATGACATTGAACATAAAGACCGATGAAGGTTATACTATACAGCCCCTCTAAAACCTTTAGGTTGTTTTACTCATGCTCCAACAGAGATAAAAAAGAAAGTTATTACCTGAAATAAAACCTCAGCTTCAATTTACTGCCACATTTCCAGGCATCCCCTATCAAACATAACTATAAATAGTAGGATCCTCAAATGGCAAGTCCAGTCTAATTTATAATTTATTTCCCCACTATTCCTGTCTTTCTGTCCTGGAATGCCTCAGCCTGAAAGAAATACCATCATGTTTTACAAGTTGGGTTTAGAAACCGTCACTGCAGATCCACTGCAAGTGGGACATTGTTTCCTTGGCTGGACTGTGATGTGAAGATAGGGCAGGCACATAACTATCTGCAGAATACAATGGTTTCCTGGCCCACATTTTCCTCCCCTCTCCCTCACATTAGAAACAGTACAGCTATGAGTTTCTATAGAACTTGTCACCAGGGAACTGTCCAACATACTCTGGTGAAGGAATTATTTCACCCGGCAAGAAAAGAGGATGGGAGGATACTAAAAAGAATAATCTCGTGCTTGGATGCTGGCCATCTAATTAAATTCAGAAGGTTATTGATTCTGTCCACTTAAATTAACTTTAATTTTATGTATAACCAAATTATAGATTCAAGTGAGCCAATATATATCTCTGAAACTCCTCCAAAATGTATCGCTTGTCACTAAACAAAATTTCTGAAGTAAATATGATTGAAGACTGACTTGGATTTTTGATTATTTTTAAATTTGACATAAAATTCCTAGCACAAAAGGATAAATTGAGGCAGTATATTACGTTTAGCAGAGGCCACACAACTTAGCAACAAAGAAAACAGAAACTTTCTAGAGCTCATTTAGGGTATGTTATTATGCCTGAGATTTATAAAACAGTTAAGAGCAGCATTTTAAATTAAATTCACAACGTGTGTAATAATCTGTCACCTAACTCATCACACATTATAAAAGCATTTACATATATTAAAGTCCAAATATTCGAAATTAACACATGGTGACAAGGATATCAAATCTTGAATCCTAAATTTGGATAGCCAACATCTAGTTAGATATTCCACATCTTTACTAAATGCTGAGCAAGAGGAAATGAACTACGTATTTGGATCTGTGCCTTAATAATTCTCAATGTCAGGTCATAAATCTCCTGACAGAAAAATATTAAATTCTAAAATCACTTCTCAAAGAATCTGCAGCATTGTTTTCTTCAGATTATTTGCTACAGAGCACCAATTTTATTATCTCTGACTTAGTGTGGACATAATGGAGTCAGAAAAAACACAGGATAGATCAAATCACTTATCCATACATTTCCACCAACTTTCCACTTGACTGCCTTGCAGATCTATTTCTCACATAATTATCACTCACAAGTATTAAATATTTGCCCCTGAAATTGGTTTAAACATTCTTAAAATGCAGGGATGACAGGAAATGCAGATGATGAAGAAATGTTTTCTTTGTAAAACTGAACTAACAGTTCCCAGAATCATCTTCGAAGAACAGGAAAGGGAAATAAGCAACTATGTATTTAAGAAAACATATGCCTTCCATATAATTTTCCAAATCTCCATGAATTACAGGAAAATAAATCTGAAAAAGTTTTAATGGCTGTGGAGAATAAAGCAGATAGAACTTTCAGAGCACACAACATTTTGTCCTTCTAGAAATTAACATACACTGTCCCTAATCAATCCACTAAACTGTCAGTAAATTGTTTCTTGAACTTTTAACAGGACCATTTTAATCTTCTCAGAGAAGATTGTGTAGGGCAAAACAAAGATTTCTTACCATGATTAACGTTCAGAAACTAAAAATAGACATCCAAGAAAAGTGAGATCAAGCAACTTCCTGACAGAAACTGACCTAATTCAACAATCTGATCTTTATCAGTCCTTGCAGAAGACTCAGTGGGCTATGAAGATTCTACTAAGAATAAGGGACTCCACAGAGATCACGGAGCCCTATGGGCACTATACTTGTGAAAGAATCAGGCTTGCAAAAGATTAGAAATTACCTAACATCTGTTAATAAAAGACCCGTTAAGTAAATTTTAGAAAGTCCATACAATGAAATACTATGTAGCTGTGAAAAAGAAAGAAGAAGGGAGACTTCTATATATGGAACTCTGAGAAATACAGTAAGGGGAATAAAAAACAGGGCACAGAAAATATGTTATGACATGCTAATATTTAATACATACATGCGTGTATACACACACGCACACACAACATGGCATTCTCAAGGACCACACAAGAAACAGGGAACAGCGACAGATTCTAGAGTGAGGAGAGGAGCAATCAAGGAAAATGGGGAGAGATAAAAATTGCTCCTACATCTTTGAATTTTGTACTGTATATCTCATAAATAAAATACCATATACAGAAACATTTAATGGCACAGATGAGAGGATAATCTGTATTCAAAAATGTTCAGGCAAGTGAGCAGTCCTTCACATCTGTGGGGCATACAGATTCCCCACAAGGAGTCAGGACAAAAAGGCCCATGGTATTCCCATGGTTTCCATTTCATCTTTTCCTCACTCACCAGGAAGCTACACATAACAAAGACTGTTTTAACTTTGGATAAACATCTTTTCCACCTACACTGTTCCTTGGATTGTTTCGTATAAATTTCCCGTGGAAGCACAAGGAAGGTAGTTGGGTGGCAAAAGCCATTTCCCTTCTGTATTAATCTTCATCAATCTCTTTACAAAAGCTTCCCAGAACAAGCATGCATTCACAGTAGAAAAGGTGCCTGCATTGAAAAGGCAGCTCCAGAGCCAGTCCCTAGCCCTTTGCTTCTAAACCCTTCCATAAAGAAATTCTGAGGCCAGTACTACATTAATACCCATATTTGAGAGAAAAATTCTCCATTTGGTACATCCCTCCTTGACAGTACTACAATCGGAAGGTACTGAGTAGACAAGACAGAACAAGGTGTTGCAAGTGAGGACTTTGAAAACAGACTACCCAAGTTTGAACCCTGAGTTTGCCACTTACTATGTAAACAGGCAGTTTACATAACCTCTGTGTGCCTATTTCCTTCTCTGCAAATTATGGGTACTAATACTACCTAATCTGAGAGCACAACTTTGCATTCTTCAGGTTGCAATCCATTACTGTGAGTAATCAAATCAATTTGCTGAGTCACAACTGGCATTTCTTTAATTAAATGATACAGAAAAACATGGAATAGAATAAGGAAGAAAATAGGAGTTTTAAAAACATAGTACAAGCTGATCATGGATATTTTTCTATTCATATGTAACATACAGACTGGGGGTATATGTGTCCTGTGTCTCAGTTTTTCATTGGTGGTCAGTTCAAACGCTTAAAAGTCTATTCCAGTTGACTAAGGAAAAAAATTTACTAATAAATACCAGCACTTAGTACACTGACTAGCACTTAGTAAGCACTCTGAGGATGACGTCTTGTAAACTTTATTACAACAAGAGTAATCTATTTTTGTCATCATCATCATCTGCACAGCTCAGAGGTAAATAAGTAAAATCAATATATAACCGATGGCGCAAAAAATATAAAAACACAAATCTTACTAAAATTTAATTAATGATATTAAAATATACTGAGAAATAATTGTGACTGATCTCTTGGAAAATTAAAAAATAAAATGGGATGAAATAATACAGTAAGTTTATGTACCGTAGTTTGGGTGAGAAAAACATTGAATTTAGGGAACTTCAACAATCTGGTGAAAATAAATTGTGTGTGTGTGTGTGTGTGAAGGGGATACTTACAGGTTCATAATGACCTGGAGAAAATATCAACTTCTCATTCTTCTGATTCTGTGTTTGCAAAGGAACAATCCATTATTACTTCTGCCTCTCAGCTGCAGGAATGTGCAGAAGGAGGGGACTGAATCTCATCACAGGACAGAGATCCCTCCAACTCTAGATGTTAATTTGTGTGCACTGAGACTAGATGGGAAGGGTTAACATGAGCATCATGTAAGTTTTACTTCTATGCTTCTCATTGTAATTTGAAAAATAAAAGAGGCATTCTGATTTATACATATGTTCCTTGGGAGTCTGGTGAGCAAGAAGCTACTGCTGAGACACAGACCAATTCTTTTTTTTTTTTTTTTTTACTGACCAAACCCAATTTCAAGATCACCTGGCCTAGAATGATACGGACACACTAAGAGATCCTGTCACACTGGGAAGACTTCCTGGGCCACCAAATATTCTCCTCCAAAGCAAGATGTATCCCAGTGGTTTTTAAAACTGTGCTTAGTGGCAGAACCCAACATAAATACTTATGATATGTGAAACAGAAAACCAAGCTTCCCCTAGTTGACAAAGTCATGAGGGGAGCCTGGGAAACTTTTCCTGATCATTGCCCAGTAATTCCTTCCCCCTCTGGATGGCAAAATTAAAGGAGCTCTGTGAGATAGTTTGAAAGCCTCTATTCTATCTCGGTAGCTATCAAACAACAGCAAGCATCAGAATGATTAGGAAGGCCTGATGATCAGCCATCCCCAATGGACACAGATGGTTGAAGGCCAGGGGTGAAGCCTGAGAATGTGCACTTCTTACAAGTTTTCCAGGTGATGCTGATGATCCTGGTCCAGTGACCACACTCTGAGAACTGCTGCCCTCTCATATCCTCAACACATTTGCTTAATATAACTAAAACAAGAGTCATCTATATTTTACTCCTTTGCAACTAATCTGGAAGTTTCAAAATATACCTTCATTACAATAGCATCCCCCAAAATTCAAGACATAAAAGTATTTGGATCTGAGGATTATTTTTTTCAACAAAGTAGTTCTTAAATCCTAGTGATGTAGCATCATTAATTGAGAACACACTCACTAGGGCATGAGAAGGTTCTGATGAAGTGCTATAAAAACAAATTTTCCTAAAAGTTCTTTAGGTTCTGTTTGCTTACACAACAATAAATGTTCCCTGTTTGGAAATAATCCCCAAATGTTCCCTCTATTTAAATTGCATAAATTTTTTTTTTTTTAGATTTTATTTGTTTATTTGACAGAGATTACAACTAGGCAGAGAGGCAGGCGGTGGAGGGGGGGTGGGAAGTAGGCTGGCTGCTGAGCAGAGAGCCCGATGCAGGGCTCAATCCCAGGACCCTGGGATCATGACCTGGGCCGAAGGCAGAGGCTTATTAACCCACTGAGCCACCCAGGCGCCCCTAAATTGCATGAACTCTTAACATACATGCCACACATACTGTAATCTGTGACTGAATGGAGGCCTTTCTGTTCTCAAGGAGAATGGAAGGATGTTATTTTCAGGAACAGTGAGGCTACCTTTCCCATTTTTTTCTGACTGGCAAAATACTGCAATAAAGTATTGCTCAACTCAGACTGAAACAATTTCCCCATCTGTCAAAATATTTTAAATAGTATCAAGCTGGTATTACTTTGTCAAAACATTTCATCAGAAACAGTATCTAAATTTAAACAAGCAGTTCCTCGAACTATGTAAGGTGAATAAGCTGTCACCGACACAATATATTTTTGGGGAAATCTGCAGTCTTGTTAGAAAGACCTTGAAGGAAATGGGTGTTTAAACCAAGGATAAATGTACACTGGGTAGAGAAAAATGAATACTGCATAAAGGGCTGACCATTTCATTGTCCTAAAAATGATATACTTTGATTCCTTCCAAACAGCATAAAACAACCCCAGCTTTACAAATAATTCTGCTCAGCCTCAGTAAACCTACAGTTTTGCAATAAAGTATGAATGATATGATTGATGTAGAGACCTTAACTAACATAAGGACCTTGGGATCTGGAGTTAATCTCCTTCTCATCCATGTGACCTGGTACAAGATTCCTAATGTTTCTGAGCCTCAGTTCCTACATCTGCCCACACAGGTAAAACCTACCTTATAAAACAGACTTAAGTTATGACACTAAGAAGGCATCTAATGATTCAATTTTCCTGTTTTCATATTCATCCATAAAAACTCAGAATAAACTCCACAATTTGAGTTTAAATTGGTAGACAGTTTGAATAAGAGGGAAAATAATGGCTAGAGACTTTTCATATCAATAATATATATATATAAAACCTACATTCTGGATTTATATACTCTCTAGTTTTTTTTGTTATAAATCTAGCACACAAAAAGCACTAACAGAATATTCTTTCCAGGTCAGACCCACCTAAGATTTTCCATAAAGTAGAATTTTCTCCAATTATCTACAGATGCTACCAAAACTTTTGCATCTTAAAGGAATTTAAAATTCACTCTTATGTCTTCAATGCAGGTCACATATCACTTTAGGAGGAAGTATGCTATATTTGTAGCAAATATTACTGTTTGTAAAAACTCTCCAAAGGTTAAGTAACTACAGACCAGCACTGAACTTTATTCTCGTAAGAAGAATTTCCTTTCTTGTACCTAGTCAAACAAACCTACATGACTATGAATGAAACAGGGTTAAAACAGTGAATTTTTTTCCTCTTTGATGTTTAAAATATTCTATGTAGGCTTGGTTTTACAAATTTCACATTCTAAGTAATCTAGATTGCCAGAACAAAGTTCATTAGAGGAATTAAGAAGTCTTTAACCATCAAAATTGGTTCACAACACTGTTAAAATGTTTAAACTAGTTGGGAATACAAATGTAAACAAAGCAAAGTGCTGAAAATTTTACCTAAATTGAGGAAATTGTTTTTTCATAAAGTTTTTTAATCCTTCTTCAGAATCATAACTTCTAACAGAGACTAAACTTATTTGTAACATTTTCATTTTCATATATGTGTGTGTATTTGCCCTGCTTCAGAAATATTTCTCTACTTGTACTTTTTGCATGACTTCAAGTATTTTAATTATCTAGAAAGTACAGCAGGCCAGGTGAAGAATCACAGACTCATAGCTTTCTTTTCACACAATGATCTTTGGTTTTAGCAATTGATACACATTGCTTTTCTATGTGGGATTACTGTTTTGAAAATATCACTGTTGATTGTTACAATTTTCTAATTGTTATGATTGTTACAATTTTATAATGTCAGAAAAGGTTTTTGGAATCCAAGGACAGCTAAGCAGTTACTGTGAGAAAATGACACAATATAACAAGAAGAGCACTGACTTAAAAAAAAAAATTGACCATAAACAATTACCATTACTTCCACAGAAGTCAAGTTCTAGTGATTATTGTACCAAGAGTCTTCTCTATTGTGAATCAGGTAGAAGTCTCATTTATGTGCATGCCTTTTGTTGTCTTGGACTGATTAGTGTATGTCCACGCAGATAGAGGTATCAATTACTTGCCCATGGACACAAAAATCAGAAATGGGTGAACCCAGAAAGTATGGCTTCAAGACAGGTAGTCTCACCGACCCTCTCAAAGAGTTTACAATCTAGCTGGGGAGCCAAGACATAAGCACACAACAAGTTTAATAATAAAAGTGAGAAATAACAACTCAACTAATTAATGCAAGACATGTCACAATCTGAACTGTGCAGTGAGGACAAGGCGTGAGGTCACTGCTGGTTCAAATGACCATAAAGAGACAGCTGCATTAAGAGGACTCCTGAAGCAGACACGTGGAACCGGAAAAATTTGACTTGAGATATGTTTCACGTGTCCAGAATAACAGGAGCCAGAAAGAGCAGAGTGTGTATAAATACAATATGGTTGAAGTGAAGAATTGCTATTTTAGAAAATACTGATGAAACTAAATAGTTGAAAAGATAACAAAAGTCTTGAATTAAAGTCTGGTTAAGACTGGCAGGAGTTAATCCTTTCCAGCACTAGTATCCATCCAAGAATTGTTGAGTAGGGAAGTGCCTTGATTAAAAGGTGTTTGAGAAAAATATTCAGCAGTGGTATAAAAACTGGTAGGTGAGGAGACCCCAGAGATGGAGAAAGGCTTCAGAATCTACTGGTCAATTTCAAGGACCCCTAAATTACTCATTGCTAGTTAAATGTATCTTAACTGCTCCCTCTTATTTTCTTACAAATGCTACAAACTTCAGAACCACACAAATGCAGTTTGGGAGCATGTCTAAAGCTGCTTCGCTAAGATCTGCTTCTGAAAACAGGCTATAGTAGATGCTATTGATGGATCCCCCACATCTACTTGCCTTTACCATGCAAAAAGTCCTGGCCAGACTTCAATTTCCAACTGCCAGTGCCTGTATTTCTTTTCCAATGGCCAGAAGGGCTGGGGACATAATCCCCCACCCCTTGACATGCCCAGCCCTGAGTCCTGCCCAGCAGTCCTCAGCCAATGGCCAGAGTCAAGAGTTGGCATATAAATATCTCAGTTCCCTCTCCTGATAGAATATTTCTGATGTGCATATTGTACATTTTTTTCCCTCAGTTCCCAGTAGAATTAAGCTTTAGTTATCCAGCATAGTAACTTACTTGGTATCTTCCCCCATACACACTGCCACCCTCACTATCTTCCACTCCCTTTCCTATTTTCCCTATTAGAGTTTCTTGTACTGTTTCTAAGTAGTTTAAATTTAATCCTTGCCTTGGGGCCTGCTTGGGGTGAGGACGAGCTCAAGCTGGTGTTTCAGCCTACTCACCTTGGCTCAAGTTACTTCCCTTGTTCTAATAGTCTCTCAAGACCCAGAAAGTACCCCTTTTACTCCTCACCCATACTCCAAGTTTTACTGATCAGCCCAGCTCATTGAATCAGCTTCCTTTCCTGAAACTTGAAACAATTATACCTTTACTTTTATGTGGTCTGTATCACATGGTGTGTTACGTATATCCCTTATCTTCTCATCTACTAAGTGCTCACCTTAGGGATCAGAAACTTTGCTCCTCTGTAACTTCCACAGCATAGAACAGAGTTTTGTGCCATCCAAATGGCTACTGAATACTACTTCTTTATTGCCTTACAGAGCAGAAAACCTGCTGATAAAAGGGGAGTCATACTTTATTTAGCTTGGGATTTAGATATGGTTCTCTGGACACACATGGTTTGGCAGAATGAGAGAAAAGGACCAGCAAATCTGAATCTAGCTTTCTGGTTCTAAGCAGAAATCTACTGTTCCAAAACTTGTTTCCAGTTTCCTAGTTTTTGGTATAGAATGTATAGGTTGCAAGGTTGGTATAGAATGTAGAGGAAACCAAGAAAATTCATTTCTCTTTTACTCAAACCTAGTATCATTCATACATTTTCTTATTCAACAAAGAGTTTACTGAGCACCTGCTATTGTCAAGCATTAGCGTAGCAGACCAGGACATACTGGAGAAAAAAATAAGGTTTTTGCTGTGTGTCACGTACAGTTGAGGGTACAAATGAAAGAAGATTAAAAAATAAAATGAAAATTATAAAAAGCGAGGCCATGAAAGAACAACACAGAGTCCAGCAGACAAGGCCAGGAGGGAAAGGGGCTGCCCAAATGGGGCTGGTCAGGAAAGGTCCTTCTGCCCTAAAAAATAAGCATATAAGCAAGAAATATTATTTTTCCTAGCAGGAAACATCACTAGAAATTCAGACTCTTAAATATTTTGCCCTATTCCAATAAAACTGAGGACCATGTTTGATGAAGACAGATTCCCTAATGAGGGAATATGGAAAAGGGAGTGGAGAGCATAGATGAACATCCAAGATAGCATACTGGTTCTGACAGATCTTCCATTCAGAATCCCACCATTCCATTCTGTTTGAAAATTCCTCCTGGGGAAGTCACAAGACTTAGATAAGTAAAACTAGATTACCACTCTGTCTCCATTGATATTGATATATGTTCTTGAGTTACTAAGAATTAATTTAATAAAAACAGGATAGAAAGTGATATGGTCCATGGATTTATGGTAATCTAAGATTCAATGATCCATATTTCCTTTTTGTCACAGAAAAACTACTTCTCTTCAACCTTCATGCAGCATTTATACTGTAATGACTTGTCTATTGTTGTGTCTTCTAGACTATTAACCTGTTGGATCTGAAGAAAAGGACAGCCTTGCGGTCCCCACAGCATGATTCATTATATCTCACCTATCCAAGACCCTCACTAGTGTTTGCCAAATGAATTAGTAACACTATTAGTATTTACTGAATGCTTAGTATTTTCCTGGCACTGTACTAACTGTAGTTGGTACTGCTTATGATTGTGAGCTCTGGAATCAAACAGCCTAAGATTAACACTTGAATGCATCATTACCAGCCCTAGACCTTTGGGAAAGTAATTTATAATCATCATTCCTCAGAGTTCCCATTTATAAAATCCAGATAATAATCCCTAGCTTATAAGTTGGTCATGAACATTAAATGACAGAACACACTTAGCATTGTACCTGGTATATTGTAAACGCTGAACTTTTTTTTTTAAGTCTTACTTATTTAAGTATTCTCTACACTCCACATAGGTGTAGTAAACTCACAACCCCAAGATCAAAAGTCAAATGCTCTCCTGACTGAGCCCACCAGGTGCCCCTAAATGCTGAACTTCTGAACTCTTACATAATCCCACAATAGTACCATGTAACACATGAAGGCACTGAATCTTGGAAACTCAGATCACATTACTCATAATGGCAGAGCTCAGATCAACCAAAATCTATGGGACTCCATATCAGTCAGGGTTTAACTTAACCTGCTATATAACAAAGAAACAAAAAAACACAGTGGTTTAAATAACAGAGAAGTTTATTTTCATCTTGTGTAGCCTTCCAGATTGGCAGCTCCCTCAGTGACCAATACTCTTTTCTCCTCTTGCCCTGACATTTCCGAGAAATGCTATGGTTGAAGCAGGATCAAAACCACCTAAAGTTCTAGCCAGTAGGAGAGGGAAAAACACAAGAGAGTAACAAGCAAACGTCTTAAAGCACAGATCCAAGAAGTGACACACATCACTCACAATATGTTCATAAGAACTTAGTCACATGGCCACACCTACCTCAAATGGGGACTGAGAATTACAGGGCCTACCTGGTCAGCCATGTGCTCATGTGCAATTTTATTTCCATAGAACAAGGGGGAATGGATTTTAGTAGATAGCTAACAATCCCTGCCATGGACTCCTACCCTATGCTTTTCACCATAAGGAATTTAAGGTCTCATTCCATAACTACCCCGTTGCCATCTCTAAAAACTTAACAGCTTATTATGCTAGTTACTTGACTATGTTACAGTGGGGATACATTTACTACACTCTTAATAATTACACGAGCTTGTGTTCTGCCCTTTCTGTGAAAAACCATCAATCTCTTAATGGCTAATTTATGCTATTGCATCCAGTAAAATTATATGCTTTTAGGAAAAGGCGCCAAAGACCAATTGACATAAATCACCCTTAATATTATATATGTGGGAAATTAGGATGCCCCACAAAAGTTACTTAACTGAAGTCTGAAATAGTCATAGCTAGTAAATCATCCAGATACAGAACCCCAAAAAGAGAAGAGAATGAAACTAACACTTGTTGAACATCTACCAGTATTCTAAGAGCCTTAATTAATTCAAACAAGTAATTCCTGAGCACTCACTAAGCCTTAAACACTGTGCATTACTAGAGACCAAACACTGTCTACGCCTTCCAGAAGGTTAGGGTCAACTTTGACATAAATTATTTAATTTTACTTTCACTACCACCTTAACAAAGTAGACATCATACATGAGAACTCAGAAATGTAGTCAATTTGTGAATGTCACTCACTAGTTAATGGTATCATGTTAAAACCCAAATCCCCTTGGCTCTAAGACCAATGCCCTTTCCATAATGTCTTGACTCCTCACTCCAACCACACCACACATATCAGCAATGACTTAACCCAAAATGAACATATCACACATTTAATATCATTATCTGAAGTTTTTCTCATTTTCTGACTGAAATGATGCATAAAAACTACATATGCCAAGTGAGTCCCCACTGGAGCCATGATTAGAGAACCGTGCACATGGGCATACGTCACAAGTGGCAATTAAGTGCATAAAATCAACAGCACTGACCCAGGAGTGTAAACAAACATGCAGACTGGGGAGTATTATTAATCACATGCACACTGTCTACTTAATTGCAGCTTGGGCTCTTAAAAGTTAGAAAAGAAATTTCCCCTTAAGGAAATTTCCAACTGATGATAAGACCTCTGTTTTCAATATCTCAGTATTTTAGATAAACAGATGACAATACATATGATTTCAAAAGCAGCAGAGTCACCAAATATTTAAATGAATTACTTTGTCAAATATATAAGCAAAAAACCCTAAGTTAGAAGATTTATACAAAATCCATTTTCTTTTATACTGTATTTTGTTGTAGTGGAGAAGGAACAGGGAGACACAAGTGTGTTAAGACCTTACCATCTGAGAACACCTAAATAACAAAATAGACCTTTTCCCATTGTATCATTTGATCACCCTCATTATTAATCATAAGTACCTATTTGGGAAATAGGAGTACGGGCTGGCAGATTTACTTTGATCTCTTTGTCTCTGTAGCATTAAGTTACAAGTAAAAATATATGGTGATGCACTCTATACACACGTTTACTGTTGTACATTTTATATGTAAATTCATACATTCAAATACAGTAGAAGTCACAGTTTTGATCTCTTTCTATATTTAAATGCTTAGATAGTAATACGGAAGAAAAGTATTAAGTTGTTTACTATTCCCAGTGGGATACTAAATGAAAACTAAGTAAGTCTCTGGAATAAAATAGAGGATTAAATCAATTTATGCAAAAAAAATCTGTGGTTAGATTGTTTTTTGCTGTAACTACATTTAGTGTAAGGTTAAAATAAAGACAACTTTGTGTTCTATTATAAAACTCAACTTCAACTACCATTAACTTGCTCCATCTGAGAATATAGACATTATATCTTCAAATCACTTACACAACAGCTCACAATATTATTACCTTAAAATGTAATTCTAATGCTTATATTGAGAAGCTGGAAAGTTCCAACTGAGTAAGTTAACTTGAAGGAATACTCTTTTAAGCAATTTTACACAGAATGAGTATTATATGGTCATCCAAATGCACATGCAATAAACATTTTCTTTTTAAAAACTGCAGTGCAGGGGTGCCTGGGTGGCTCAGTGGGTTAAAACCTCTGCCTTCGGCTCAGGTCATGATCCCAGGGTCCTGGGATCAAGCCTCACATTGGGCTCTCTGCTCAGCAGGGAGCCTGCTTCCCTCTCTCTCTCTGCCTGCCTCTCTGCCTACTTGTGAGCTCTGTCAAATAAATAAATAAAATCTTTTAAAAATTAAAATTAAAATTGCAGTGCAGGAAAAAGTGGTTTCACCTAAAGAACAAATATGTTTTCATTTCTTAACTTCAGTTTTAAAGAAACAAATTAATTTCTTGAACTCTACTTAATATTTTTGACAGTATTTTTCTCAGCCTGGTTCATGAAGAATTGTGTGAGTGCTTCTTTATTAACTAGAATCCATAATTTCAGAGTTTTCAACTGCAGTTTCACAAACATTAATAAAATGACTGTTGCTCCTAAAAGTAATTTTTTGTCAGTTACACATCTGAAATCATATTTGTCTTCCAAAATATGTAAGGATTTTTTCTAGTAAGCACAGATTAGGTTGTGCCAAGCTTTAACAGAACCTACCTGTTTACTTAGAATAGTTTTGAATATAGTACAAGAACTTTAAAATTTATATTTATTAGGATATTTATTTAAGATACCTGCAAACAGAAAAACAATTTGTTCTTATGGTATGCCTTACTCTTATTAAAAAAAAAATTCCCACCTATAACGAACACATTTTCTACTTAGCATACAGAAAATATTTTCCATGTCATAACATATTCTTCTGCAGTGGCTTACACAACCTTCTTTTAAAACATCCTTTGGTTCACTGTGTTTTTTCATTAAAGTACTGGTAAGTCGAAGGAAACCGGATTCTTACAGAAGTATGCCTTCCACCAGTTAAAATCAGATCTTATCCTTGACATTCCATCTGAGAGACATAGCTAGCTCTAAGAGGAAGAAAACTTGACTTTTAGGGTGGTGATACCTGAGTTCCTGGGACGTTACTTAATATATCTTGGGACCTAACGTATTTCATTGGCAAAAGTCTAGATAATAAAGAATATCTACTTGTCAAAAGAGTCTCTTGAGAAGCCTTCAAAATTTAACATCTATGACTAAAATATGCAGCTCGCTGGAATCGAGCAAGGGAGGAGTGTTTGCCAAGGTGAATGTGTGCAGCCCAGAGCCTCAGATGATTGATCCTGCAGACTTCCCTTTATATCAGACCAACCGTATTTTTCAACCAAGCAGGAGTTTATTCCTGCCTTCTTGAGCTGGCACCCACCCATTTTCCAAATTGTGTTAAGCCATGCATTTTATTCAGCGACAACCTTTCTTTCTCTAAACCCCTCAAGATGAACAAACACTTTCCCCCCCAGAATGTAAAAAATCAAATTATGTCACCTAATTTCAAGGAAAAGATCTGCCATGGCAGCCAGACCAAAAACGCCATTTGTATGCAAAGAGAGTTAAAGTACTGGAAAAGTACCCTTGCCAGTAGAGTGTGGTATCATTAAACACAGAACTAAATTTGAAGCAGAAGTAGTAGAAAAAAATATATCTTGAAATGTGATAGGGTCCATTACGCTTCTTGATGAGATTACTTGCCTCTCCAATACATTACCCAAAGGCGCTTACAAAACTGAGGGAATATATTACATTGGAATTATCAGGACTTTCTAAGTAGGTCAAATTTTGAAGTAAAAAAAAATACTTCAAATTTTATGCAGTGTTACCAAAAAAAAACTTAGGAACTGTACAGCGAAGGTGCTAATCACTTTTTAAAGTAAATTAAAAAAAAAACTCTTACTCTTACATAAACATTAAATGTATCACTTTAAAATGCAGAGTCACACACCTGAGGCTGTTCTTTCACTGTCATCTTAATTCAGTTTTTCATAATAAACTGAATTTTAATTATATAAATATCTTTATTCATTCGAAACTTTAAAAACTTGGGTTCTAGAAAAGCCCAAAATCTAACTCTTAGCATTTTGAACTAAAAAGATTCAGTCCAAGCTTTCAATATAAAATACTTTTTCTCCTTCTTACTGGGTTTTCATTCATGGTGTTATTACAGAACAGAGTTCTGGTAAAACGTTTTTAATAAAATTTTAGTTTTCTTATAAGTAATCCTAAAATAGCAGCTTTACTATTTCTGTAACTTTTCATATGGGAATATTGAGACATCTAGCAGCTGTCACATCTGCCTAGTGCCCCACACAGCAACGTGATTACGTAAAAACTGATTTAAAGACCCATTTAATTAACTCAAGTACAAGTTGAATTTTTTTTTTAAAGTTAACTATTTTCAAAGTAAAAATTTCTTTGGAAATCATCTCCAGTGGTGCACGTGGGTGGCTAAGTGGGTTCAGCGACCCACTCTTGGTTTCAGCTCAGGTCAGGATCTGGGGGTGCGGAGACTGAACCCACAGGTGAGTGGGCTCTGGCTCAGGGCAGAGTCTGCAGTGGATTCTCTCATTCCCTCATCCTCTGTGCTTCCCCCTACTCGTGCACATGCGCAAGCTCTCTTCAGAGATAAATAAATCTTTTTTTTTTTAAATCCTTTCAAAAGGGGTGCCTGGGTGGCTCAGTGGGTTAAGCCTCTGCCTTTGGCTCAGGTCATGATCCCAGGGTCCTGGGATCGAGCCCCGTGTCAGGTTCTCCATTCAGCAGGGAGCCTGCTTCCCTCTCTCTCTGCCTGCCTCTCTGCCTACTTGTGATCTCTGTCTGCCAAATAAATAAATAAAATCTTTTTTAAAAAAATTTTTAAATAAAAATCCTCTCAAATAAGAAAAATGCAAAAATATAGATCTTTTCATTTCTAATGTTATGTTGACAGAGGTTAGGATAAATATGGACCAAAAATATACTTGTGAAAATAAATACTACTAACATAGACCTGCCATGTTAACATATCATCTGTCATGATACCTGAATAGTCCACCGTGAAAGCACCACTTTAGTTGCAAGCAATGAAGCCCCCAATGAAGATACCATCTGGGAGTGAATACATTACGCCAATAATAGCGTATTGTGAATTACTGTGAATAATACAGACTTGACACATTAGCATCAGTTAACTAGCAGGCCTCTGAGAAAAGGGAATGTAGAATTCTAACAGTTGTGTGTGAGGGAGGAAAGAAAAGTGAAATCCCTCAGGTTTAGGCCCTAACAGGTCGGAAAAATGTTCATGAAGATTAAAAGAGAGAAAAGCTCAAAAGGAAGAGAAAATGTCTCTAAATGATTTTACACGTTAAGACCAACTTTTTATTTTGAAGAGGAAGAAATTTAGGACCAAAGAAACCAACAAAAAGGGAAATGATGAATGGCAGACCTGGAAACCAACTTTGCTGATGTTACAATCGGCCCTAGCACTGATGCCTCTTCAGGTTTTTTGGATAATTACCCTCTTAATCAGAGGTAAAAAGTTGTTCCAAGTCATATAAAAATTACGAATCAATCCATATCATATTTACTGTCACAACCAAGTTTTGAATGTGAATCGACTACAATAATGCATACTGTAAAGCCAGACAGAGGAAGTACATGGAATAGAAATAAACTGATAGAGCATTTAAAATAAAAATAGACAAAAAGCAACAGGGAAAATCATGATTTTTTTTTCTTAATCCCAACATTATCTGTGGGCATTCCCCAAATGTCATATCTCTCTTTTCCTTTCATGCAGCCTCTACTTGTATCCCACCCTAAAGACTCTCAGATAGCCGTCTCCAGTTCTGCCATCTTGACCATGATTAACCCCACTCTGGAAATGCCCTGAGAGAGAAACTCTTCAGTGTCCTGCTGCCAGGACAAGGGCATATCCAGATAATGAACACGGTATCTCACTCTTCCTGAAGGAAGGCACAGATACAGAATCAATCTCACTCTGTACATTCCTTGTCTCCTCTCCTTCTGTGTGTTTGTTAATAAAACCTCCATTGTATCACCATGTTTAAACACTGCCCTTTTCATCTTAGGCTCATCCTTATCCAGGGGCGCAGTCAGTCATTAAAGAGGTCTACTCATTTCTAATGATGCCCCTGTCTTCACCACATGCCTATGTTTCTCAGTCACTGAACTTGTTTTATTCCTTCCACCCTTCGCCTTGGCAGTCCATCCTAAAGGCACAGATTTTTTTTTTAAATTGTGTTTACAAAAAACAAAACAAAACAAAAAACCCCACACAGCAGAAGATCTACTCTCATAACAACTCTGAAGTGTCATGTAATGTATGTTATATAGTATTCACTATAACTACAATGTTGTACATCAAATACTTAGAACTTTTTCATCTTGCATGATGAAATTTTATACCCATTGAAGAGCAACTTCCCATGTTTCCCTACCTCTGACCCCTGGCGACCACCATTACTGCTTTATTTCTCCGTGAGTTTGACTCTACATCACTTGCATAAATGGAATCAGGCAGAATCTGTCCTTCTGTAACTGGCTCATTTCACTTAGCATAAGTAACTTAAGGTTAATCCGTGTTGTAGTATATGACAGGACATAATTTCTATGGGGAAATAATACTCCAGTGCATGTATGCCACATTTTCTCTATCCATTTTGTCTGCTGATGGACATTTAGGTTGTTTCTGCCTCTTGGCTATTGTGAACTGAATATTGCAGTGAATACAGGAGTGCTAATATTTCCTTAAGATCCAGACTTCAGCCCTTTTGGATATGCACCCAGAAGTATGACTGGTGGATCATATGGTAGTTCTAGAACCTGTATACTGTTTTCCACAGCTGCACCATATTCATTCCCATCAAATGCATAGGGGCTCCAATTTCTCCACATCCTCACCAACACTTGCTATTTTCTGTTTATTTTTTTTCTTAATGTCCACCTAATAGCTGTGAGGTGATATATCATTGTTTTGACTTGTATTTCCCTGATAATTAGCAATAGTGAGCATCTTTTCATACACCTGTTAGCCATCTGTATTGTCTTCTTTGGAGAAACAGCTATTCAAGTCCTTTGCCCATTTTAATCAGGTTATTTGTTTATGTTTCCCAATGAGTTGTAGGAGTTTCTTACATTTTTTGGATAATAACTCCTTGTAAATAAGATACATGGCTCATAAATATTGTCTCCCATTCTGTAAACTGCATTTTCGTTCTGTTGATGGTTTCCTTTGCTATGCAGAACCTGTTTATTTTTGCTTTTGCTGCTTGGGCTTTTGGTGTCATATACAAGAAATCGTTGCCAAGAGTAATGTTATGAAGATTTTCTTCTGTATTTTTTTCCTGGGAGTTTTATAGTTTAAGTTATTAGACTTAAGTCTTTAATTGATTTTGAGTTCATTTTTGTGTATAGTGTAAGATAATGGTCTAATTTCAATACACAGGCATACGAAAAGCTCTAATTTTACATCTTCTTTACCTATACGCACGTATGTAGTAAAACTTAAACACAAATTAAAGAACACTAAACAGAATTCAGAATTGTGTTTACCCTTCCGGGGTGGGAAGTTACAGAGGAGACAGCACTGATCGTGGTTATATTAGTTACCCAAGTTGGATATTTGTACCTGGTATTTCATTATATTTATACATACACACAATTTTAGATTATTTTATAGTAAAGTGAAAATAAAAATGTTTACTTTTAAAGAGTAAAAAAAGTTGGGGCGCCTGAGTAGCTCAGTGGGTTAGAGCCTCTGCCTTCAGCTCAGGTCATGATCTCAGGGTCCTGGGATCGAGCCCCGCGTCGGGCTCTCTGCTCAGCAGGGAGCCTGCTTCCTCCTCTCTCTGCCTGCCTCTCTGCCTACTTGTGATCTGTATTTGTCAAATAAATAAATAAAATCTTTTAAAAAAAAAGAGTAAAAAAAGTACCTTTATGCTTTTTTTTAAAAGTACTTTGAAAAAATGAATCTAATAAATTTTAAAATTATTTTTTAATTCCAAAACTTCCCTAATATACACTTCAGCATAGGAACTTTACTTAAAAGGTTCCAGCTCTGATGTAAAAAGTCTAACATCCATTGGGCGGAGCACTGCCCTCTATTTCTAACCATGTAGATAAATTCTATATTGAAAATTAATTCTACAGAGGCAGTTCATACAAATGCACTTTATTTTTATTTATCCACTTCTTTCTACCAAATCTCACAATGAAAGCAAAGTTCAAAAATTACTTGCTCACCAACTTACTGAAAACACAGATAATGAACCAGATAATGAACAAAGAGATCCCCACTCTCTTACAGAAAATCTCTTCTCAAGAACTACTACTGCCAGTGCCTCATGGTGGGTGCTACGTGGGGCTGCATCATCGTCCGTGTCGTTTCCCAACCTCAGCACTATTGACATTTTGGGTCAAATAATTCCTTGTTGTGTGAGGTTGTCCTGGGCATTGTCGGATATTTAACAGCATCCCTGGCCTCGTCCCACTAGAAGCCAATAGCACAGTAGTCCCCGGTTGTGATCTTCACAAGGTCTCCAGCCATTGCCAAATATTCCCAAAGAATACAACTGCCCCCTGGTTGAAAACCACTGCCTTTGGTGAATGACACACCGTAGAGAGAGGTGCCCTCAGTAACAGCACCCAGCAGCCTGGACAGTGGAAATACGAAGAGGAAAAAAGTGCTAAGTTCAAGCAATTTACACATTAAGGGAAATGAATTTAGACCAACATGAATAAGTTATTATTATTTCCTTGAATACTATACAGCTACATGAAAATAAAAGAAGGAAATTTATAAGTACACTGCCACTGAAAACAACATGACTCCAGTCTTCATTGATATATTCGGTTAGTCAATAACAAAATTGATTAGTCAGTATGTCAAAACACAGTAACATTTTAAAGAAATTAAATTTTCTGTCTATTTATTGTGTGCCAATAAGCTCCACATTACTAAATTCCATGACATTTTTGGGTAATTTATTAACTCTTTGATTAGCATTAGATACGAGTAACCATCCATTTCTCCTAAATAGTCTATGTTTGCTGTATTCCATTTTCTCTGACAGCTAAACGTCCATCCCCTTCACTCACCAATTCTCCTCTACCTGCCTTCTAAATTGTGTTGTTTCCCATGGCTGAGTATGGAGCCCTGCTCAGCTGTTCTCACTTCATACCATCTCCCCAGGTGATCATATCTATTTCCAGATCTTCAAATACCATCTATGTGCCATCAGTGGCCTCCTTGATGTACTCCCTTCAACGTTCCAAGAGCATTTCAATTGAGATGTCCAAGTCTGCTCACCTTCCACTTTGCGCCATCCTCATACGTGACCTTTCCCTAGATCCAGCTGTTCATGCCATAGGATCAGAATTAACATTTTCCTTACCCTTATTTTCACATCGAATTATTTATCAAATCCTATGTCTTATACTGGATTTCTCAGTTCTGTCCACTGCCCTCCTTCCCCACTGGCACTTCTTACTTCAAGCTACTAGGAGTTTTCTAACCTGTTTCTATATGTCTACTTTTGATTTGTGAGATCCTATTCTCTACTTTTTAACTAATTTAAAGGTAGCATTCAAATCCTGCAACTTCCAGGGTCAGCTTTCAATCATTTTTTATTACACTTGTAACAATATGCAACTGCCCCTCCATGACCTAATAGGCTCTGCACGATCTTGATTCTGTTACTTAACACCTCTAAGCAACTCTCCTGTTTTTAAACATTTCAACCATGATGGCCTTTACTCTCTTCCTCAGAGAAGTTAAACTCCTTACCACTTGGCACATGCAGTCCCCTGTGACTTAGGAAGATCTTTCTATATCATTCAGGCTCATCTTAAAGTGAGCCACATTTTGATAGAGACTTCCCCTGATCCCTTAAACTATACACTGAATGCTATATAAATATTTAACATGTGTCATATTATACAATTCATAGAAAGCCCTTATGAGTTTGATATCATTTTACAGGTAAAGAAACTGAGGCTTAGGAAAGTTAGTAAGATACTCCAAATCACAAAGTGAGAGAACTTGTGCCATGGCTCTCTGATCTCTTATTAACTCTTATTAAATCTCTAATTAACACACACACCCCTTTCCCAATGTTGTCAGTCCAATGAAGACAGGATATATTTTATGAACTACAGCTTCATTCACTTCATGCAATTTTGCTCCCCCACTAGTCTGTAAGCTTTCTGAGGGTAGAAGCTGTGATTATTGATCTCTAAGTCTCCAGAGCAGGTGATACTCAAAATTCGTGATGAAACATATAACATATAACCCCCAAAACAGCAGTGACATAAAAGCAGTGACAAATATTAAAGATGAGGACAGAAAAAGTCCATTCAGAAGCATGAGGGCACTGGTATCCCATCACCGGTGGGGGTGACCAAAGCCATCAGAAATTACATCAGTGCATAAAGAAGGTGACCATGCCAAGCCAAATGGCTGTTCTGCCTCTGTCTCTAACCATACACAGATATGGAAATTTCCAACTCTGAATCCTTTACAAGTTATCAGCTATGTGTTCTTATGAGATAAAGACATTAGAGAAAAGAAAACACAGGTAATGGAACAGTTCTGCAAAAAATGGTTTGTTGTCACCAGTACTAACTAGGCTCTTTGGTTTCTCAAAAATTTAAGAATCCAAGGATGCTTTATAACTACGATCTTTTCCAACTTTACTTCCTCCCTGGACCAGTCACAGCTCCATTTATCCCCTACTTTCTCTGCAAAAAGATAGCAGGATTTCAAATCTCTTCCAATGTTTTTATAAGTAAAGCTTGGCTGATCCTATCAAGATGACAAAAGTTCTGTAGCCAATGAAGGAAAAATAAAGATGAAAGATTGCTGAATGCACCCCGATTGCCTGATAAGAGAAGTCAATTATTTTATATCTGATGTTCTCATTTTTAGCTGGAAATTCCAGACAGTGTCCCTTTCAGGAAAGGAAAATTTTTTAAAACACCATTACTCCCCTGGAGGGGGAAAAAAAATTCTCCAAAGTTGTGAAATTAACCTCTTCCTTCATTCACACATTTGGTTCTATTTTTACAATTGTACCAGTAATCTAAAAGAAAAAGCACTGAAAGTCAATCCCAGGTTTCGAAAATGTCTGACTGTGCATGACCCATTTCTCTTCAGAACCTCCCAGAAGATTCAGCCAGTTTTTATTTCAGCAGTGCATCAGTGTTTATCATGTTTTACATGATAAACTGTTTTACAACATGGCTGCATGTTCTTGAAAATTGAAGCAGATGAATTTCACCCATCGTTTACAAAAACTCAAGAGAGACAAATGGCATTAAAAACTAAATCCACCACTGAGGCATGGTTAATTTACTAAAAGAGCATTTCTTTTTTCCCCTCTCGGTTCAATATTTACTTCCTTACAGCAGTAACTCCACCCCCACCCCACCAGCCTCTTTATTTGTCAAGATTTCTGACAAATTTCCAGCTTATAATTAGGCATTATGAACATTCACTGTGGGAAATCTATTGCTAGACAAAAGCTTTTCCATTCATTTTGGTTTAGAGGAACACTGATGACTTTCACCTTGGGAAGTCTAAGAGCAACATCATGGATGCATTTTGACTGCATATGTATGACTAAACTGATTTCTTAGGGATAAATGCTCTAAGAAGTGATTAAGTCAGACAGATCTGAAACAAAATCCTGGTTGTCTCTTATAGCTGGGTAATCAAAGGCAAGCTGCTTCATCTCTCCGTGCCTCCGTTTCGTCATCTATAAAGTGAACACAGTAACACTAAATTTCATGTAGGAATACTAGGGGTATTCAATGAGAAAACCACCCAGTGCCATGCCAGGTACACAGTAAATGCTCAGTCAGTAGCAGTCATCAGTACTTATATTAATAACACAGAGTAAGAACTTCCACAGAGTAGGGGAAGGTCCTCACCTCCCCACTTGGGGCCATCTTCGTAATTTCACCATCCTCATTACTAATGAGAAAAGTATCCAGGCAGCTTGCAGCCCTGGAAGGCCTAAGTAGGCCTGGAGAGTTCTGTCTCTGGGAGAAAGGACAAGAGTTCAGATGTGAGGCAGCCCCCCAGGCCCAGCAGCACTGCATATGTCCAGTGACAATACATCCCTTCTCAGGGATGAGAGAAGCCCATGACTCTCCCCTCAACTTGACTTCTCCTTGCTCTGTGAGCAGAGACAAATTTCTGTTCCCTCTTCCTCAAAGAAAGAGGATGGAAAAGACAAGTTCTGAAACTCTTCGCTGAGAGAATTAATTTGGTGGGTAAGGGCAAGGAGCCCAAGAGCAAGTAAGATGTCTCCATGGACACCTCCCAGCCTCACATCATCAAATAATCAAAAGAAAACAATGTCAGAAAACAACTAAGAATGCTCAGACATGTTTAGCTTTCTGTCTAAACAGAGCTCATCCCTTCTATCACTCTGATCATTTTCAGCAAACAGTTGTGGAGCTAGCAGAGTGAGCACTCTCTGTTCTCAGCACCCTGCCAAGTCTTTACATGTACAGAGAGTCTCATTGTCTCCGATCCTCAAAAAACATCAATACTTTCATTTATCTTCATTTTTCCAGGTGAGAAACCAAGGTCGAGAAAGATCACAGGAAGCTTCCTCACAAACACTGGATTGCATGGAACCAAAATTTGACACCAGTCTAGCCCCAGAGTCCACAATCTTCACTACTCTCCTCTAATCCCACTCCCATTGGCCAAACAACTGGAAAGTTGATCTTGCTTTTTTTGACTCAAAATTCAGCTTTCTGCAATGACATTTCTCTAAAACTTATACTACTGGATGGACAGGAACCTTGAGGAGATTCTTGGCCTCTTTCATTTAACGTTCAGAATTGGCATATTTAAAATATTGCAATGCTACAGGACGAAAGCGGGGAGCATGCCACAGAGGTGCGCATGAAACAACATGGACCTCAAGTCCCTAACTCTTGAAGCTGTGTGACAGGGCATGGGCAATCTAGGCACTGTGCACTCTACTTCTGCTTGTATTTGAGATTTTCCATAATAGAAAGTTAAAAGCAATGCAAATTTAAACCACAGGCTAGATAACTGAAGACATTAAGCTGTTTCAGAACCCAGAGGGACATCTGGGTTCAGTAACTCAATGACTCTACTGACAGTTACAAAGTCTGGATTGCAAGAACTAAGAGTGCAGGAACTTATCTTTCGAAATTTATACTAGTACAAGAATACTGCCCCCCGAGTTTGACTGCGACCTATGTGGGACAATGAAGATACTATAGGACGAGATCGGGCGCGTTCAGGGTGGTATGGCCATAGACTGAAGATACTATAGGAGTTGAATCTTCTGCCCACTCATGTTTGCTGTTCCTGGAGCTACTGCTGCTGATCGGAAAACCTTCTGCTTCCCCCTTCTAGTAGCAGGTTCAGCTTTCCACAGCCTACACACTACTAAAGACGATTTGCATGATCAAACTTAAAAACTTCCACCCTTTATTGTTTTTACAGTTCTCCTAAAAGATTAAAAGAAAGAAACTTACCCGTTCTGCTGTACATTCCCTCTTTGCCAAAGTGTGCTGTGGTTTCGAAAACTAGCCCAGTCCTTCTGAACTTTTCTGTATCCGTTATAATATTAAAGAGCCACAAGGAAGGGAAGTGGTTAGTCAACTTGCTAATTTTATCAGTCCCTCCCACTGGTTAAATAGTACCTGATGCTGCAGACCCAAAATCAGTTTTCCAGCTCACTTCTCTGCTACAGCACAACTTTATAAAAACAGTCTAACTTGAGAGGAAAGAGAGTGACAATATCTAGTTCGTAGGCATGAGACAGTTAATGAATGAACATTTTATTACTAATAATAAGAAGCCTAACAGACTACAGAAACCAGTGATTTTACAAAATGAGGAGGAGGAAGAGATAGAATGTCTGTCAGCTCCATACTCCAAGCATACTCTCAGCTGGGTGGGAAGGGGAGGGATTTTTTAATGCAATCAGAGGGCGTGTGGGAAGTCACTGGTGTTTCATTTGTTGATAAATTTTCTGTCCTGGAATAAAGCCAGTTTACCGGATATAGAAACTTCCACAACCTGGGGCCCTGGCTTAGACCTTAGCAATTAAAACAGGACCAAGTAGCCGACATGTGCTTCTGGACGAGGGAAAATTAAATAAATGTCTTCTGAAGAAATACTCTGACCTGGTTTCTAGGTTGTAAATATCTGTAGTAAATGAAAAGAAAATATAGCACCTAAAGACAGATTTTAATGAAATAATTCTGATGTGACAATCCAACTCCAAAAGACTGCAATATACAAAACACTGTCACCCTAGAGCTTTGTATCACATAATTTTCTGAGCTATTTCAATGTGTGGCATTTGAATTAAATCTGGAGTACTCACTTGGAAGTGTATGTCCCACTGGATCAGGAAAAAGATTTTCCCAAAATCAAAACATTATTGAAGTTCACTAACCCTTGTCTTTGATTGGCTGAGAAACTGAAAATGAGTCCCTTCAGAGAAATTCTAGAAGGTTTTTTTTTTTTTTTAAGATTTTATTTATTTATTTGACAGAGATCACAAGTAGGCAGAGAAGCAGGCAGAGAGAGGGGGGGAAAGCAGGCTCCCTGCGGAGCAGATAGCCCGATGCGGGGCTCGATCCCAGGACGCTGGGATCATGACCTAAGCCGAAGGCAGAGGCTTAACCCACTGAGCCACCCAGGCGCCCCAAATTCTAGAAGTTT
This sequence comes from Mellivora capensis, assembly GCA_004024625.1. Lineage (NCBI taxonomy): Eukaryota > Metazoa > Chordata > Mammalia > Carnivora > Mustelidae > Mellivora > Mellivora capensis. Next base: position 33,014 of record PISX010008787.1, on the reverse strand, counting down.
TATATAATCACATGTGGTGATGGTATTGCAAGAAGAGTGAAATTTGGTAAACTAAGGGAAGCTAAGGAAGCTAGCAATTCATTACAGTCATTTCTCCTTTCTTAGTATTCCCCCTACTCACCTAATCAAACAAGGAAAGGAAAAACTTTGAAGAGCTATTGAATTTATTTTCCATCTCCGTAAGTTTGTTTTCTAATTAGAGCTAAGAAAATGTACTAGACTGAAGTGAAATACTAGTCATGCCTTGTTCTGAGATGCCAGCTACAAGTTCCTTGAAGTGCAACAATTGCTAAGTTTAAGCCCTCAAGGTCATATCTTTGTATCTGAGTTTAAGAGGAGGAGAAAATACCTAAAATCAGCATTTCACACCCATGACTCTCTCACTTACATGTGTAGCTTCTGCATCTTCAAGGAAGGAAGAGGAAAAGACACAGAACTCCTGAGCAAAAGAGAATTAACTCTTTCTCAAAAAAGAGCCTCCCCAGGCTTCTACATTGAGGTGAAATTCTTCAGCCTCTTCCAGAAGCCTTTCTCCATTCAAACATACCAACTTGCCTCCCTCTGAAATCCTACGGCATATTTCATCATCCTCTCAGTCTAATGATAGATTATTTCTATGTAGTATCTTTCTAGTAGACCGTAGGCCTCCTCAGGACTTAGATACATCCTTGATGCCTACCCAGAGCACTAAGCTCATCAAGCACAAAGCCCCTCCCATTTAAAACAAGTATTTTGCAATGCTCTTTTGCTAACCTAAAATGAAACTCATAGATTCTAAATCCGACCTCTATTCAGCATATTTTTCAAAATCAATAAAGCGCTCTGACACATGAATATTTACATGTCTCAGAAGTCCTCCAATGCTTGTCCTACTACCCTGTGAGTAAATCCAAATGAAGAGATGTAATAAGAAGTCAGTCTTACAAGAAAAGTAGGCAAGTGAAAGACTGGACAGTTGAGTGAGCATGAGAATAAAATCTAGTGTTAAGACAAGAAGCAATGAACCAGACTTATCAGCACATGTTTAAGTAAAAGGAAAAATAAGATTAACTGAAGTCCAGATAACATGCTAAGGGAAATTGCAGACCACAGACATAAAGAAAACATGAAAAATGATTACTATTCCTTGTAGGAGCTGAAAACTATTCCTTATTCATAAAAGATTTCAAAGGAACATGAACTTTCCTTTTTTCAATACTGAACAAGGGAGCTACAAATGCATATTGACAGAGCTGTGTATGTTGGTGAAAATACCATGAGCCATGTTGTTGTCAGTGACATAATTTTCCAAATGGTGAACAATTCGTCATAGAGCCTCTAATAATAAAATGTGAAATTATATGATAGTTGTAGTCCTAGAAAATCAGTGTACACCAAAATGGAATAAAACAGTTTTTATATGTGCAGCCAATTTTGTTTTTAGGCTCAAATAATTGTAAACAGGTGTTTCACCCACTATCCAAAGAAATAACTGAAATGCATAACACAAAAATTTTTCCACGTGTAGCAACGTCCCTCACATTACCAAACTCTCACATCCCTGAGACTGGCCCACTAAATACTAGAAGCACCCCTTAAACACTGTGGCATCTAGAAAACATTCCCATAATTTTCTGACCCTTGCTTTAGAGACCAGGACAACCTCATTAAAAACTACTACCCTAGAAAATCCACTACCCTTGGCAAACTCACCTGCTTCAGAAGTCAGGCAGGAACATCAAGAAGTGAAGGAAACATTAAATAAAGACCACAAATTTAGGTAATGCGGGCTACCATCAGCTTCTATCCAGTGTGACCCATAGATTATAAGTAGAACAGAGCCTTCCATCTTTCAAGAGAAAGTAGACATCCAGATTTCCTTTTTACTTTTTTTTTTTAAGATTTTATTTTTTTATTTGATGCAGAGACAAAGAGAGAGCACAAGCAGGGGGAGCTGCAGGCAGAGGAAGAGTGAGAAGCAGAGTCCCTGCTGAGCAGGGAGCCCAAGTAGGATTCGATCCCAGGACCCTGAGACCACAAACTGACCCAGAAGCAGATGCTTAACTGACTAAGCCACCCAGGTGCCACTAGACATCTAGATTTCTAAGTGAAATTTCATTTCAAAAGATTTCGTAACACTCTTAGGATCATACACAAATTTTCTACAGGTTAACATGATCTCTAACATTAAATACTTGATCAATTAAAAAAATGGCAACATTTATAAAATAAGTAATGTCAAAGATATGATATTTAGTGTAACAAGCAGGTGACCAAGCACTTTGATCTCATTTTGTAAAAACAATTATACATGAATTATATAGGACTGACTCTGGAGTATCTGCCAACATGTTAACAGGAATTCTCTACTGATTAATTTTTCTAAAATGAACACACAAGGTTTTATAATAAGTAATAAGCAACAAAAAGTATACTTAGTTTTAAAACATTAGAGGACAGTAGCTATGAAAAGTTCTTTGAACACAATCAGAAAGGACCACAGTTAAAATGTACAAACAAATACAATTCCTCTCAAATACTAAATTCTGTTCCATGTCAAGCCCTGGTTAAAGACCAGATATAAAAATTAAGCTGCCTGCAAATCAGAAGAAGGATGTGCCCAAATAAAAGGATTTATTACCTTGTGCTCCAGATAATCAGATATTATTTTATCTCCTTTATTAGACAGCTGGAGGCCACACAGGCCAAGATCTAAGACTGAATGTGTGACAACGAAAACACTCAAATAACTGTCGATTAAAAAAGATCTAGGGCTTTAAAAAAGTAAAAAAAAAAATAAATTTCCCTATAAGCTAAATAATAATAATTTTAAAAGTTAACCTTTAAAATGAAGGTGATTTAATAATGTAATTATCTTTTTCCTATTTATAAAGTTAATATTAGAAGCTAAGTCATGTTTGAATTCAATAAAATTATTTTATTAACTTCTTCTAAGGCTTAAGAAATAACCCTCTTCTGAGGCAGCTGGGTGGCTCAGTCAGTTAAGAGTCTGACTCTTGGTTTCAGCTCAGGTCATGATCTCAGGGTCCTGAGATTGAGCCCCAAGTCAGGTTCCCCACTCAGCACAGAGTCTCCTTGTCTCTCTCCCTCTGCTCCTCTCTCTCTTTCTCATAAATAAATAAAATCTTAAAAAAAAACCCAACTCTTCTTTATAAGCCAGTTTATCCTTCAATCTGTTGAAGACTTAGACCTTATTTTTACTCAAATAAAAGCTTATTTTCTCCCAAATTAGAAACATTTCAAATCTGGTCCTCTTGGGGATCAAACATGACATCCTTGAAGAGTAAGCTAAGATCTTGAAAAATCATACATAGTAAGACCATTTAAAAAGCTCAGGTATACACACTCAAAATTCTGCAATCACTACTGATTTGGGGGGAATTTATAAAAATGTACCACCAGGCTGTATAGAAAAGAACTTTTAGAATCATAGAAATCTGTGTGGAAATCATGATCGGATTTTTGGAAATGTTACTTTTTCTTGTTAGAGAGTAGAGTCATGCCAGTGCTTACTTTGAAAGGAAATTCACCCTTTCTCCAGTCTTCAGCTATATGCTGACTAGAGCTTCAGTCCTTAAATATGTTTTCAAGTTTATTCATTTCCATTCTGCAGAATCAGAAGATTATACAGTTTGTGAACTAAGACTTTCCTTTCAGTTATGTATTTCAATTTTGATGACAAAAGCAGATGTTTGCAGGTTTGAAAGTTTCTAGTTCAACACTGTTGGGGAATCCAGGGTAAATGCAACAGTTACCACTTGCCCAGCATAAAAGGTGATATGAAAATCTCATAAGAATAGTACCAGGCAACATTTCTTTCTGAGGAAAGCATGCCAGATGTAGTCTCTTTAAAAACGCTTTAAGCATTTGACTAAATTTGCTGCTAAGGTGATTATTTTTAGACAAGATCTTGCTTACTGACATATATTGAAATAAAATTTTTTAAAACTGCCATTGAATACAATATATTTAATACTTGCTGGGAGGGGTGTGTGTGTTTGTGTGTGTGTGTGTGTGTGTGTGTGTGTATTCCTCGGTAAATAGGACACACAGTATTCAGCTTCACGAGTAATCAAATAAATGCAGATTGTGAAAGATTAACATTTTTACTTTCAGTTGAGGCTAATATAAGATGATGATAAGCATATGAGGTGAAGAGTATTCTCATATACTACTGATAGGAATGTAAATTGGTAAACCTTCCCTGGAGGAAGAAATTGTCACAGTATATTAAGAATCTTTTTAAAAGTTCATGCTTTTTGGGAGTGACTCTAAGAATCATTTCTAAAGGGAAAAAAAAGATGTGAAATGATGATTTATGTAAATGAATTTCCATTACACTGTTATTTTAAAATGTTGTTGAATGCCTGCAAATTGTCTATATATGCCCAATATAAGGAGAATAATAAAAGAAATTAGGGTATAATTACATGATAGATTATAATACAACTTTGATAAATTAAGATATTGAAAATATTTAATGATGATGCTAAAAAAATTTATAATACAGTGTTAAGTAAAAAAAAAAATACAGAAACATGGGTGTATTACTATCCACATCTTGGAACACAAACATACTCCATTTACAACCTTCCACCTTATACATAAAATGTATCCACAAATTCAAGAGAAAAAGACTAAAAGCCCAGTACGTGAAGAATAATTCTCTATAGATGGTATAATTACAGATAAATTTTATATTCTTCTTTTTATCTTTTCTTTTTGGCCAACTCTTCTACTTGGAGCATCAGGAAAAAAATATTTCATAAGTCTGAAGACATCAAAAAATTGTGCAGTACTTTTCATGAATTTCAGAATCTTCTCCATTATCACAGCAGCCTTTACTTGGTCTTTTGGCTTCAAAAGTATTTTTTATTATTACTTTGGCTTTGTGGATTTCTCATTTTATTCCTTGATAAAGTGAAGCTTGCCTGGCAACTCAGACAAATTAGGGTAAAATCAACTTTATGTCAATGTGTTATGTTATGTTAATGTCTCAGCTGGTCATCTTAGTTACTCCACAAGATTCAATTACTCTTAAAAACAGACTGCTAAAATCTACATCCAATTTATTGCAAAATGAATAAGCAAATTTTTACGTGGGACAATAGTAACAGTGAGTGTTGAATTTAAATCAAGTGAATGAGAAAGGAATCCATCTTCATCTAGTCTCCATAATACCAAACACTTGAAAATTTTAACTCATTTAATTATCTCAGTAATCTTGAGGGTTAAGTTTTCTTCCATCTATTTCACAGATGAGGAGACTAATTTTCCCAAAGACAAGGAAACTGACCAAAGTCTCGTATTTGGTAAATAGAGGACCAGAACTAACTACAGATAATTTTGACTACAAAATCAATGTCTAGCATATAAAAAGATTTTTTTTTTTTTTTGGACTCCAGATAGTTCACCTGTGGTGATCTTAAAATTACAGACAACTTAAAAAACCAAATTTTTGAAGATATGAAATAAATTAGATTCCGAATGAGAACAAAACATGCTTTTGTTCTCTGCTGTTACTATAATGGAAGATAAAATAACCAAGAATTGACAAACACACACACAGACACACACAGACACACACACACACACACACACAATTGAATATATAATTGAGGTCATGTTTTCTGAGCCAAAAATCAAAACAAATGACATAGAAATGGTCCCAGAGTCTCATGCTTCATGTAGCCATCATTTGTCCAGTGTTTAATGGGGATAAAAAAAGTTTAAATTAGCAGATCTTGCATATCATTTGTAAATAATAAAGAAAATTCACATTTTTTTAATTTAGAGGGAAGATTTTAACTAATATACAAGTAATATATTGTCAAATCAAATAACAGAAAAAAATATATGAGGACAGAAGAAAAAACTGCCTCATCATCCACACTACAAAAATAGCCATTGTTGATGTGGTAACCTCCCAGACTTCTTTCTATTCACACACAAAACACCATAGTAGTACTTAAGAAAATGAAGGCTGGTTAAATTGGCCAAGTGGTATAGTTGGTGACATGAGACAAGGTTTGAACAGACATGTGTCCAAGTCCCACAGGAGTCTTTTCTCTACCTCTCATTTGCCTAGGGTAGGGGGATGGGTAGAATACTCCACAGACATAGAAACTGAAGTATGGCATCACTTTGTCTGTTTTTCATACTTTTCTAAAATCCAAAGTCTTAGATGGTTGACTCTGCCCTTTACTACTACTTCCCTTTGAGCAAATCACTGGATTTCCCCAGGCTTACCTATAAGTAATGGTGTTAACTTCCAAGAGGTCTTAAAGAGTCAATGACTCAGTAACTAAATGGAATTAAATTTTAGTACTTAAAAATCTGTTTTAGAACAACACAACAGTCAGCATAAAAATGCAATGCTAACCCTTAGAATTTTAAATGAACTAATTAAGATACCATTTGGGCCATGTGTACTGAGACAACCCATTCTGCAAAGAGGAACAGATAATCAGTTCAACAAATAATAGCCGGCTGTTACACTTTCTGCGGCATAAACTTCGTATTCCACCAAGTTCAAAAATAAATCTTTTACTCACCTTTGATTTACTCTCTCTCTCTCTCCTTGCGTTATTACTATGCCCTACTATGGAATGCCTCCCTCTGCTGGGTTAAAGTGTACTTTGAGTATTAGAACACTGAGGATCAGAAAAGGGTCAAAGAGTTCCACATGTTCTTTGTTTCTAAATACAGTGCCTAAGAACCACCGAGAATTTCCAACATTTCTTTCGGGACCTTATTCCAAGGTTGAGAAACTTAGATCGTTAAAACAGTCTTAGGTTCTAGCTGTTTACACAGAGACTGTGTTGTACTAAGTGAAGATTATACCTGCACCAGGCAGCGAAAAGGAAGTAGTGCCCAGATCCATTTCTTACCGGCCCATTGTGAGATGCAATTACAATATCCTTTACTTCCTGGGATACAAAGGGACAAGTCCCTCACCAAGTCATACACAAACCAAATGAGCTGCCTTGCTTTAAAGTAATTTCCACCAAGTGATAATCACTTTCCCCCAGTGCAAATATGTGACTTCCCTTTCTGGAAATGGTCCGGGGACCTTGCAATGTCTTGTTTAACAATAATAATTGTGTTGTTTCACTCCCGTCTATTCCCCTAAGAATTAAACTGTTTTTATTTCTCAAGACTAGGGTGTCTCAGGGACCATTTTGGGATTTTCCTAAGAAATATCCGTAATATGCTACCACTAACTCGATGTCTTAGAAATGTTATTAAATGCTCTGGCCTTTATTTTCTCATTTATAAAATGGGGCTAATAATGCCTATTTCACAGAATTGCTGTGAATACTAAGCAAGGTCAATTACAGAAAGGGCCAGCACATTGTAAACGGTTAAAAATTGATTAAGCACAATACTACAAGTAAGCATAAATAATATTTACATAGTTTTCTCCTCTCTACTCTGAGGATATTATAATGGCTCTGTGTGTGTGTGTGTGTGTTCTTTCAATATTTTTTAAGGTGGCTGTAGGCTCATTTGGGTACTTTTTCTACAAGCTTTACCATACAGTTTTTTAAATCCTTTTAAGATCCATAATCCTATTGAATCAGGAATAAAATGTATACCTAGTTTCAGGCAAACAATAGTTCAACAGAAGCCCCTTCAATTTTTAATTACTCCCTCTTTCTTCTTCAAGTTCACTGCTATTCTCTGATTTTTTAGTCTTGAAAGCCAGTCAGGGCACATTATTTATGTTATATTCAGTAGGGAGGAAAAGAAGAAAAGGAATTTTATTCAGGACACTAACTCTAACCTTGAAATGTTATTTTCTGAACATTTGTTCTGCTCACTGAGCAATTTTTGTCTTCAAGTCAGATGTCTAAATACAGTGCTTGAGCTCTGCTTAAAGGCTAAAAATATAGACTTCGGCACAAGGTGATGGTTACAAAAGAAGGTGTTTAGAATATGGTTCAATAGAAGCTAAGGTAATTGAGCATTAGCTATATAGTTCAGCCTGAAGAATTTCTGATCTACATTGAAGCTTTGGAGTCAAATCTCAGGCCATTATCCTTTGAAATACATTTTCCTTGAAAAGAGAGTCAATTAAGTAAGTGGTTTCCTGAAATCATCTACCAGGTCCTCAATTTTCATCATTTGAAGACTGAAAGTCATGGAAGCCTTTGTCAGCCTTTCTCTCTCTAAACAGAGTACCTATAAAAACATGTTCCACCAAGCATACTGAGTCTGAACAGGAAAACTGGCCACAAAGCTCATGAAGTACTTCCCTCCTCTAGAGAACAATCTGTGGATAGAAGCCAATGAATAATTATGATTCTCACTACTACCATGTACGACATGGCCATGGTACAGAAAGCTTATTATCCTCCAGGATACAGAGATGACTGTGACTCTGTTTCAAACTCACAGAGCTCTGCTCTTCAATCTCACACTTGGTCTTCCTCAGGCACACTAAAAATAAAGTATCGAGGTTGGGACGGGAATGGTAAAATAAAAGAAAGAATTATCCTAGAATGGATAAACCTGACTCTGTTTTCCAATGACAGTGAAGACCTTTTAATGTTTAAAATTTTATTCCTTTTGAGAAATTGGAAAAAAAAATTGGATGAAGAAAGGGACATTAGGTTACATAATAAAAATTTTGATGTTCTCATGAGGCAAGTATTGCCTGAATGAGTGAATGAATGGAATGAGTCATAACAATACTAGAAAATCTCAATACATCATGAAATCCTCTCTTTAAGTATTTATTTTAAATATATTTCATGAGGCTATCCCAACCTTTTTAATACTTTCTCTCCAGTGCCTAGAAATGCAACAGAGGTACTTCCTTAACAAGTATTTGCTGAATGGATGAATACTTTCCTTTTCCTTCCTTTTTAACTTTTTGATCATTTTTAAGGTTAATGCATGATTACTTTCTCAAGCCTCTGAGAATTCCCCTTTTGACACTAGACAGAAGAGATAAGTGAAATGGAATCATAATTCCTTAATAAAATTTTCATGTAAAAAATAGTAGTTGGCCAATTTACACATAGAATGTGAATTAAGCCTTTGAGAAAACTAGCTTCTAGGCAACATTTGTCCTTATTAAAAGGGAAAAATGCAAACACACATTCATACTGGGAAGACATTGACCAATTTTTTGCATCATCTTCATCATGAAGTCATTGGGTAGAGAAGATCAGAACATAAAAATTTCCCTAATCATTTCATTTATTCTTATCCCATAACAATCAGAATTGCCTAACCACTACTTTTTAGTAAGAATAAGGGTTAAATTGGTAATATGAAAGCCAGGTAGGCAGATAGTGAGACAAAATAGCTAACAAAGGGACAAGAAAAATTATATTCTAAGGGAAGACTCTATCTGGACTATGTTGTGTCAAATGTGTTTAATAAAAGGTAGTATATTACATTTGAATATTTTTTGTAAATAACCTTTTACTCTGTATTAGAATAATTCTGGCAGAGTTTAAGTTGTGCTTTATTTTACAGTGAATTAAATTTTATATGTTTCTGAGATAGCAGTCAAATATCTTTCAAATTTATCTCTAAAATGACATAAAGTTTACTTCAAAACTCGGAAACTTCTACATCCATGTTTCTGAGTTTCCAGATTGGACTTTCAGAATGGAATACTCACTACTATAGTGGAGGTAGCTCTTGTTACGGGATTAAAATGCTTCAACAGAAAAAAAAAAAATCACTTTTCACTCTTGCGCTACACCAAATACCTCTTCATACCTTCCAAAGTGACCTTTTAAAATCGAATGTAAAATGCATAAAAGATTATGTCTTTCTCCAAATGCACATATTCACAATGTCCTAGGGAATTATTTCACCAGGAAAATTCCTGATATTTTAAAGTCAATTTTAAAACAAACAAAAATACTTAAGAAATAACTGCATCTTATAGAATTTTAAGTACTTCTCTTTTACCATGTTACATAAAAGGCATATCTAAATTTAGACATATGTAGATAAACATGCCAATCCCTGAAAAACCCTAGACCACAGAAGTTCTAGGGAAAAGTCTGTATTATATTAAACATGAGACTCCATTTCCTTGTTTTGAATTATTGGTGCTGCTGTGGCAACAGCACAATAGAGAACTTTGTTGCACTCTCAGCAGAGCTATTTATATTATTTAACCTCTTCCCTGGGAGTTCTTCTACTGAGTTCTTCCATTATTTTAATAAAGCAGTCCATTCAAAGGTTTTTTAAAATTTTTTAAAGTCATTGCTAAATGTGAACAAACAACACATGGCTTTAAGCTGTTTAGAACAAACATTCTAGACACGAAGCTAATCTTTTGATGTGTTTTAAGTACCAAAATACCCATTTAACGGATCATGGAAATAAAAGGATAATTTCTTGTAACTGAAAGGAATGGCATGATTTCTAAATGCTCTAAAATTTTACCAAAATATCCAGAAATGGGAAACTGTTAAGTCATAATTAAAACACTTCAAAGGAGGAGCTTTCTACAAATCGAAGTTCAAGGTGGTATTTCTTCCTGATTGGAGGATGTTGCAAGTGTAGGGTTAAGCAAGTGCAGTGACACAGACTGGGGAAAAAAAATAACCTTAAACTCTAGTTTTATAAACGCACACGTCATAAACATTTTTTAATATGTTTCCTCAAGAACCAGTAATATTAACCAAACAAAGAGAAGAATTCATCAATGAAATTTAAATCAGTGACCTGTTAAACCATGAACATTTTCTTTAGTTAGGAAATCGGCTAATCATTTAGTCGGATCAAGGGTTGGACCTTTCAAGAAATCTTTTGAACACGGTAACTGAAATTTAAGTCCCATCTCTGGAAATCAAGACAACTGGAGGAAGTTGTTAGGTACTGAGAAAATGAGGTAGGAAATATAACTACCCGTGACTCCTCTCCAATAACTAAGAAATGTCTGGAGTAGGGGGTAGTGCAAGGCAATATAGTAGAGTAAGGCAAAGTGGAAGCAAAGGACTATAAATACTATACATAAATGAAAATTCCACCTTTCTAGATTTATCGGTCATTTCCTGCACAGACCTAGTCTCCACGTACAAGGGAGTTCCCATTTTTCATCAACTGGCCAAGACCTTTCCCTCTTCTAACCACTTAGGCTTGCTGTTCCACCTGTCTGCCTTTCCCTTCTTTTTTTCCTGGCAAATGTACTTGTTTAAAGACTTTTTTTAAAAGATTTTATTTATTTATTTGACATACAGAGATCACAAGCAGGCAGAGAGGCAGGCAGAGAGAGAGGGGGAAGCAGGCTCCCCGCTGAACAGAGAGAGCCCGATGAGGGGCTTGATCCCAGGACTCTGAGATCATGACCTGAGCCAAAGATAGAGGCTTAACCCACTGAGCCACCCAGGCGCCCCAACAAATGTACTTGTTTAGACTTAGATCAGTTATCTTGTCTGTGAGCTTGTTCAGTGTCGCCCCACTCAAGAGAGCTTGTCCCTGCTTCTTCAGTGTCACGGGACATCATCCCTACTTCTGCCTGAGTGCTTCCATTTTATCATTATGAAGGTGTTTTTATCTAGTTCTCTCACTAAAGTCGGGCCTCCTCAAGGGCAGAGTACACAGAAAACTCATTTGTTCATCCTTGTATCTTTTTTTTTTTTAGAAAAAAAGTGTGCTATGATTACTGAACGCCTATAATAATAGTATCAAAACAGATTTAAAAATAGTAATAAAAAACCATAACATGTTTTTAAAAATTACAACCTTCCAAAGTGTTTTAAAATGTGAATTTGCTCATATAATAGAATGCAAGAAGACATTTAGGGTCTAGAAGAAAAATAATAAGGATACAAAATGAAAAATTTAGGAGAAAAAGACAAAAAAGCCACCTTTGTCACTGTCTATGACTATGACCAAACTTAGTAAATATTCTCCTATAAAAACACTTGAAGTGAATATTATAAAGGCTAAAATGAATAAGCATTATTTCTAGTTTTATATTTGGCTCATAAAAAAAGTAAATTGGGTAAGCTGTCATTCCAACTATTCATTATTTCTTTATAAAATGTAACACCACCCACTTTCTATGGAAAAAAAAATTACATATTCTTTCTTATTAAAACCTATGCCCTCTAGAGGTGCTCTGTCAAGCTGAGAAATGGCATGTCAGGAGACATAACATGCTTCAGAGACAGATGTCCCTATTCAAAATGCATGTACGATGATCAATCACAACTCAGAACAGTCCTAAAAACTCAAGTGCCACACTTAAAAAACAATTACAGAAAGACATGTTAAAATAACATTAAAAAGCTTGATACACGCTGAATGCATTACCCAAGAAATTCAAAAGAGTATTTGTAGAACATGAGAGGATTTTGTTTTGCTAAGTTTCCACATAAGAATTTAAAAAGTACAGTTAGAGGAATACTGTGCCAAAGTCCACACCTGTTCTTGGGTGAACTCCCCTTGCCTTATGCTACAAGTTAGCCATTCAATATCCACACCTGGCGTATCATTAATTCCATTTCAAGTTTCATAAAAAATTTAGCACTTGTCACTCATAAGCAGGCCTTTGATTTTATTTCATATGTGTGCAATCTTAATACAGAGCAGTGTAAACATATTTTTGAGACTATAGGATTATACATGCCTACCTCATTCATTATCAAAAAGACGCGTAACATTCCATTGCATGAAAATACCCGAAATTATTTATCCATTTTCCTATTGATGGATATTTGGTTTTGATTCTGGTTTTTCAGTATTATGAACAATGCTGAAATAAACATTTCTGTACATGTCTTGTGTACACAGGAGTATCTCTGTGATATACCTCCCAGTGGAATTGCTGGATGGGCCCTACGAAGGTGCACAACTTGACTACATACTTACGAATATACTGCTCTCATAAGTGGTACTAATTTACACTTCTCCTCAGTATGGTAGAATTTCCTAACACCCCACATTCTCACCAATACTTGGTATTGTTGAACTTTGTTATTTTGTCAGAACAATGGTTGTACGCAATTGCATAACACTGTAGCTTCAATTTGCATTTCCCTGATCATGATTTTAGGCTGTTTAGTGGCCATTTAGATTTCATTTTTATCAAAATTGTCTATTCTTATTTGTCCTGTTTTCCCTGGATTACTTATTTTTCTTTTTGATATCCTGAATGCTAATCCTTTGTCATATTTATGTCACACATATCTTTCCCCAGTCTTTGACTTGTTTCTTTTTCTTTCACTGTACAAATTTAATATTCATAATTATTGTTCATAATTATCAATCCTTTCCTTTGAGATAGTGTTTTGTATTTTGCTTAGAAAATTCTTCCACTGGGGCACCTGGGTGGCTCAGTGGGTTAAAGCCTCTGCCTTCGGCTCAGGTCATGATCCCAGGGTCCTGGGATCCAGCCCCACATAGAGCTCTCTGCTCAGCAGGGAGCCTGCTTCCTCCTCTCTCTCTCTCTGCCTGCCTCTCTGCCTACTTATGATCTCTGTCTGTCAAATAAATAAAATCTTAAAAAAAAAAAAGAAAATTCTTCCATTCTCTGTATCATATTTTCCAAATTTGCATTTAAATGTAAATCCTTAATTCATCTGAAATTGCTTTTGTGCTTTTATGAGGTAGGGATACAAATTCAATTTTTTGTCCCAGTGCCATTTATTGAATAACTCCTCTCTTTGATGATCAACAATGCCACCTCTGTCATATATCTGGTTTCCACATATAAATTGGTGCTTTCTTGGCAATGCGGTCTAATCCATTTGGCTATGCAGCATGTATAATATTAAGGTTTTGTAAGAAGTCTACATATGTTATAATGCCATTCTTCCCATTTTTTTTCTCTTTTTATTCATGACTGTCTTTTCTTTCCTTGGCCCTTTATTTTTTCACATAAATTTGAGAATTAGCTTGTTGAATTTCATAAAAAAAATCTGTTAGGTACTTGATTAGAATTCCATAGCTCAATTTGAGGAGAATTAAAAATTTAGTAACACTGAATATTTCAATTCATGAGGATAGTATCTTTCTCTATTTACTTAAATCTTCTCAAGTGCCTTTCATTAAAGGTCATCTTTGTACAAGAAGGTATTTTTTATCTTTTATTAGATTTATTCCTAGGCTCTTTTTTTGCATGTGCCAAATGTTACAGACATCTTCATTTATATTTTCTAACTATAGAAATACATTGTCTTGATCTTTGTATCCAGCGCTCATTGTACATTCAGTGCTCCTTATATGCATTTTGATTATGAATCAGTGAATGACAAAATGTTGTGATATTTATATGAGAAATAAAATTCTGTAACGATGATAAACCATAAACATACTATTGGGCATTATTTTGTTTTAATTTTAGTTAAGGTAAAATTAACATGGGGGAAAATTCAGACAAGAATTAACTAAAATTTTAGAGACAAATTTCAAAAGGGTGGGCAGAAAATGTTGCAGAAGGCAGCATTCCAGACATCAAGAAGAGAAAGCTAAAATCAAGGGTGAAACATTCTTAAACATTTTTTTAAATGTGTCATAATAAGAGGTATAAAATTACTTATTGTAGAAAAAAATTATCCTTACATCTCACTGACTCTGTGATGGAGTTTTACTCTAACACACCCCCCCCAACACACACACAGACACAATACTTAATTTTAAATATATTGTGTACATATTTAGTATTTTAAAATACATACATATTGAACCATGTTCCTATGAAGAAACAATTAATATGTTTACAAGGTTAACATATAATCAAGAGATTGAAAGGAGTGTTAATTTCCAGATGTGAAAAGCACCCACCCAACACTGCTAAGGTTTTTAAGTAATGCTTCTCTTAACTGGAAATGTTTGATCCAAATGTGATAACTATACTTTTAGTGTGGCTAGCACTCATCTTAGAAGAAAATAAATAAACGTTGGCAATACTGCTATTCTTTAATTTGCTGCATTACTAAAATTCACATTTCCAAAGTTCTATGTAATCCAAATCAGAACTTTTGGTGGTAAAAGAAAAACAGCATTTGATGCCCAGTCATTGTTCAGCAAATGCACTACTCTACATTACCTGAGAATTGTTTCTCATGCATTTTACTCTGTCCCCCCTCAAAGTCTGGAATTAAGATTTCTTACTTCATTCAGTCACTCAATGATTTATCAAACGCAGTCTATATGCTGGGCACTATAATACATTCTAAAAATACATTAGTAAATGGAATGTGCCTGGCTCCCACTCTCACAGAGGCTTACAGGCTCCTGGAGGAGACAGATGTTGAATAAGAACTCACCATTCTGTATTAAAGTGTTATGACAAGGGAAGTGCGGGTTGCTATGAGTACAACTAGAGACCCAAGAGAGAAGGCATCATGGAATGCCCATCTTGAGGAAGTGCTGTTAAACTAAGGCTTCAAGAAAACTTAGGAATTAGGCAGTAAAACAAAGTGTTCAGCCTGGGGGAAAGTCATGGGGTGCACAAAATTTCAGATCACAGCATTTCTAGGATCCAGGAAAATAAGGAGGAAACTAATATCAAATATTTGTTGACTTCTCACTCAAAACACATGGTAGCCTGAAATATAAGGGCTTTTTGGTCCAATATGATGACAAGGAGGCAGAAATGGGAACTAATGTTCTAAGCTGTGGATCTTCTCTTTCCAAGACAACATGTATGTACCTAAAATGTACTTACACAAGAAAGCTGGGATTAATTCACAAATAGCTCCTACACAATCTCACTTTAATATACACATCTATACCAAGTGAGTGTACAGCCACACACGTGAGATACAGCCACACATGTGAGATTCGAATAGCTCAGATTTCATTTTTCTTTTAAAGGCATACACTATACACTTGCAGCAACTACATTTCCTCCCCTAATTATAATTTTACAAGGAAGTTTTACCATATCATGGCAAGCAATAATGGTGAGAGATGATCAATAGTACATAGGGATGTTTGCAATTCAGACAAACCTCAAAGAAATTATTTCTTGAACATTCTGTATAATTATTAAATACACTAAGTATTCTTTACAGATTATGTTTAGTATACCAAATCAATGTTGATCTACATTTGTTTTTGTCAAATCAAATAACACAATTACAAGAAAACTTGGGTAACTTAATCTCCAAAAAAGTAAGTAAAGCTTGTAATTTACTTTCGTCTTTTCATTAAAAATTGAACAAAATGCCAATTTGAAGATACAAAATGCACTCAAATTTAGCTGTTTTCTATTTTATTTGGCTTTTCTAAAGACCAAAGAAAAAGAAGGCACTGTTCAATAATGATTCAGGAGGTACACATAAAATCTAATCATAATGCCAGAAGCAACCATGACTAATAAGATAGCATTTCCCTTCTATTCTTCTTTTCACCTAAAAATAATGCATTTACATGTATGTGTACATACATATGTATTCAAAAAACATTCTTTAAGTTTATAAACTACTTTGTATAAAAACAATGTCATTTAAAAGATTTGGTACATGACCCATGTTATGAATGTAAAATATTCAACAGAAAAATTAAAAATGCACCATAATGACTTGGCTATTTTCTACATTAGTAGGGCATTCAGATATTTTTCTGACTTTATTTGCTCTTTATAAATAATGCAGCATTGAATCTTTTTATTTCATGCTTGTTCTACTAATAACATGGGAACTCAATGGCAGAAAAAGTGATAGAAAAATAAACCACCTTTCTTCCCTAAATCATCTATTTAAAAAAATGTATACAAACATTTATTCAAGTCCAACTCTATGCCAGGCCCTTTCGTAAGTATAGAGGACACAGAGATGAGTAAGAACAAACACAGTTGCCAGGAGGTCATTGTCTATCATAGTCACTTTCAACTGGGACAATTTTGCCTTGCAGAGGACATCTGGCAACAACTGGAGACATTTTTGGTTGTTATAGTGTGGCAGTAGAGCACTACTGGCATGTATAGATAGAGGCTAAAGACACTGCTAACCATCCTGCAGTGCACACAACTAGCCCCGATAACAAAGAGTTATCGAATCCAAAAGTTCAATACAGCAAGTGCTGAGGTTCAGAAACCCTCTTCTAGTCCTTTTGTATAGTCTGTCTGACTGTGTCTCACTGAAGAGTTCATCTCTCCTCAATGACAACATTTAATGAGTTATACCAATGAACAAGTACAAGAACAGTTACCACAAAACTACATATTTAGGTCAACAGAATGGCCGAACCACAAAAAGCCATTCCCAGTTTGACAAGGAGGCACAATGGCTCATATTTCAAATACAATGACTCCATATATTGATCAATAAACCCTGAAGCCTGGCAAGTGTGAAGATTTTACATCTGGGGCATAGATTTCTGACTCTCTTCAATGTGGCTTCTTCTACTCTCTTTCAGACCTTTAGAGTTTAGGATTATCTCAGGCAAGAAAATGAAAACAAGGTATTTTTAACTATCTGCTCAATTGCTTGGAAAATTACCTCTTAAAACATTTAAACACCCACTTCTCATTTTTTCCAAAGTCCTAGAGTAGCCAAATGATATTAATCACTGGAATTCCTTGATGAGAGATGTAATTTTTCAAAGTTTAAAGGGTTTGTTTTATTTTTCAAGTTGTTTATTTTGGAGTGTGTGTGTGTGTGTGTGTGTGTGTAGTATGTGGATATATAATTACTGTTAAATACTATATATGTGTTACATATAATATATACATTATATACAATATATACTTATGTTATATAATACATAATATATATACATTATAGAATGTGTATGCATATTATAATATATACTATATTACATATTATATCATACTATACTATATATTGTAATATACTAGATTATATATTAAAATATATACTGTATTATATATAATATGTATAGATATAAACATACATCTGCAAGTCAATCATAAAGTTGCTACAAACCCTGCAGCATTACCTTCTCTGAAATTCTAGAAGATTCAATTTTGATAGACCCACATGAGCCTTCAAAGAGCAGCAAACTCATCACAGCAATTGAAATCCAAGTAATTATAAGTTCTTCAACTACAAATGCAATATTTATTAGGCAAAAGAATCCTGATTTTGGGTAATGCTGTATATAATGAGATTGTACATTTCCTTTAATCTCCCATTTGTTCAAATAACCATAGCACAGCTGGTGGCAATAAAAGCTACTCAATTGTTTTCTCACTGTCTAAACTTGGAATAAATGGTCCAGCTCCAGAAAAGAAGTTGTTCTTTTGTCTGATAAGTTCCTTTCAAGTGGTTATCAATTTAAGCAGAGAAGTCAAAGCAGCCCATCAGTAAATACCTCATCAAATAAAACATCAAATACCAACCACCCCCATTACTGAAAACACTGGTTTGGAAAATAAACAAGGGCAAGATGGCTCACTGCTTTTAATCAGTATAATGAATACCATTAACTCAAACTGCAAACTCCCTATTCACCAGAAGTGAATTATTTAGTTCCAATATCTTTCCAATGGTTTCTTTTTCTCTTTAAACTTTAATTAAAATCAACCACATTTGAAAACTGAGGAGCCTGAGCCTAAGAAAAGATTTTCAGCAACAAAAGTTTTTTTAAACTTTGGTTCTGGGAACCTCTCTGGCATTTGAAAATTCTTCAACTCAGCTGGAAATGCAATTTGTACAACTTAAACATCCATAAAGGAAGATATAAAATTCAAGCTATTCAACCAAATTTTGTGAAGAAAATTCTATGTGCTGAATACCATGAGTACATGATAAATAAGGTAGGCATCAAAGAAAGTATCAGCTCAAGAATTTTGTCAATTGCATGTTTGTCAATGAAACATGGAACTGATAACTTTTTGAAAATAACGATAAAATAAGGGCACCTGGGTGGCTCAGTCAGCTAAGTGTCTGCCTTTGCCTCAGGTTGTGGAATCAAGCCCTGAATTGGGCTCTCTGTACATCGGGGAGTCTGCTTCTTCCTCACAATCTCCCTCTGTGCTCTCTCTTTAAATAAAAAAATCTTTTTTTTAAGAAAATAACTATAAAATATGCAATATAATTAATATTTTTAGAAGAATCTTACAAAAGCTTTTCTACCATTCTCTTTGCTTTCTGAATATTCTAATAGGTTTAGTGTTTTTATTAGCTCTATTAAATGAGTTCTCATGAAGATATTAATTGATCAAAAATGTACATTTCCAATTATTCCAATAGCTATGAGTACTATCAACATCAATTAAGACTAGCTGTGTTCATTCCTGGTGCTCAGCATTCTACCATTCAGTACTAAGAAGAGGAATCGTAATATTGGAAATATACTATAAGAATGGCTTCATGGGTTTTTGTTGAGATTTTCATAGTACTTATGTATCCACCTAATATTTATTGTCTACCACATATAAAGCTATAAAGAACATAGAACCAGAAGCACAAAATATTTCCTGTTGAGGAAACATATGACAAAAGAGCCCTTTATAGAATATACTGGACACCATGGGGAAAAAAGCCCCCAGATTCAAGGAATGTGCAGAGATTCTCTTTCTGATCCAACTCTAATTCTTGTGTGTTGAAATAGCCCCATCACAATAGTTAAGAAAACAGCTATCAACTATGAACTAATAAAATATTCCTCGTTGGCAGGTATTTTGACTTTTTTAAATAAATGTCCTATTTTCAAACTTAAAATTCTGTGAAAGAAAGTAGCATGACCAAATAGTTCACAAGACACTGCTTCCATCAACATTTTTGTGCTTATCATGATTTTTGCTTTGGTCTCCCTTCCAGAAGCATGGAGATTATTATAAGTGATAGTGTATCCATTCATTTGAAACACCCAGTACTGATTTCTCCTTAATCTGAAGAAAGGGAGTTTTCTTTGAATGTTTTCAGGATCGGTTTTTTTCACTACCTAACACAGACTGAAATTAAATCAAATTCACCATTTATAGTAAAAATCCCTCATTATTCTTCAATAAGCATCATCTCTTAAACATATGTGCTCTGAACTTAACAACGCATCATGATGGAAATACGCAAATACTCCTCAGCACAATGTTTAAATATCCCTATAACAACTAAACAGTTTTCCCTTAATGGCACTAATGTATATAACAAAAAGTAAATGAAAAAGATGTGGGCTAAATACCACTTAGATGTAGTCAACATTTTTAAAGAACATATAGACCTAAATTTCCAAATTCACTTACATGAACACCTTCACTTACAATCTGAAATTTTTTCCAATTGAAACCTAAATTTGAAGAAGGGCTTTGAAATGTCAGTAAGATAGTAATTAATTAGAACGTAAGAAATAAAATTCATATAGTAGGCGTACATGGGTAAGACTGCCTTAACAAAAATTATCCTTTCTAAAATAAGAATGTTGGGGCACCTGGGTGGCTCAGTGGGGTAAAGCCTCTGCCTTCAGCTCAGGTCATGATCCCAGAGTCCTGGGATCGAGCCCCGCATCGGGCTCTCTGCTCAGCCAGAGGCCTGATTCGCTTCCTCTCTCTCTGCCTGCCTCTCTGCCTACTTGTGATCTCTCTCTCTATGTCAAATAAATAAATAGATAAATCTTTTTTTAAAAAATAAAATAAAAAAAGAATGTGTCAATTCTTCAAAATGAATGAAAATGAATTGCTGGCCTCTATATCCATGTCCTTCTTACATCCCCCATACCTGATTTCATGATCGTTATAAAATTTTCCTTGTATAATTGCAAAGTAAATTTTTTTAAAAACCATGATGTGTCTATGACTTCTTTAATTCATTAGTAATTATATATGTATGTTAAGTCTGTTTTGCTCGTCCTTGACACATTGGTTATTTAAGAGAGTGTTGTTTAATTCCCAAGTATCTGTGAATTTACCAAATTCCCTTCTATTTTTATTTCTAATGTCATTATATTGTGGATGGATAATACACTCTGCATAATTTCAATCCTCTTAAATTAACTGAAACTTGTTCATAGTCTATCTTAGGGAACAGACCTTATGCACTTGAGAACAATGTATAATACATTGCTGTTGGCTGGAGTGTTCAAACAGATGTTTGTTAGGTCCAGTTGATTTAGAGTGTTATTGTTATTATAATCTGCTATTTTCTCATGTATCATCTGTCTAGTTTTTCTATTCATTATTAAAAGCGGGTGATACAGTATCTCACTATTGTTGGATTTTCAATTTTTCCCTTTATTCAGTGTTTATTTCATATAATTTGTGGTTTGGTTATTAGGTACCTTAATGTTTATAACTGTTATGTCTTCTTCATTGACCACTGACCATTTTTTAAAAAGGTCCTCTTTTGCCTCTAGTAAGAGTTTTTGTCTGATATTTGTATTCCTTTTGGCCACTGGTAGCATGCTACTTCTTTTCCCATCTTTTTATTTTCCAACTGCTTGTGTCTTTGAATCTGTTTCTTAGTATATAATAGATATATGGTGTTTTCTTATCCATTCTGTCAATATCTGGCTTTTAATTAGTTTACTCGATCTACTTATATTAAATAAGTTACTAATAAAATAGAATTTATGTCTGCAATTTTGTTTTCTATGTCATGTCTCTTATTCCTCTATTCTTTCTTTTCCTTGTTCCTGCATTCTTCCATTACTGCCTTATGTTATGTTACACAGATATTTTGTAGTGTACAATTTTAACTCCATTGTAATTTTTGTAAGTATATTTTGTTCTTTTTAATCCCAGGGGATTAAAATTATCTTAATTTGCAACAATGTAGTTCAGGTAATACCGACTTAATTTCACTATGATATAAAAAACTTTTGCTACTATATAGCTTTGTTCATTCCTCCCTCCTTTATGTTATTATTGTCATACACATTACTTCTTAATACACTATTACCCATTACATAGTTTTATAGTTATTGTTTTATGCAATTATCTTTTAAATCAAGAGAATAAGAGTTATAAACAAAAATACATTTACACAGTCTTTTATATTACCTACATAGTTACCGTCTATCAGTATTTATTTCTTCATGTGGACTTGAATTGTGGTCTTGTATCCTTTCACTTCGGCCTGAAGGAATTTCTTTAGTAGCAGGTTTGCTAGTGACAAATTCTGTTTTTGCTTATCTTGCAGTATCTTAAATTTGTTTCTAGAATTTGAAGGATAGCTTTGCTGGGTATAAAATTTTTGGTTGACAATCTTTCAGCACTGAATATGTCATCCTACTGTGTCTGTTCTTCATGGTTTCTGAAGAGTAATCATCTGCCAATCATACTGAGGTCTGCTTAATTTGATGAGTTTCTTCTCCTTTGCTGCTTTCAAGATTTTCTTTGATCTTTGTATGACCCGTTTAATTATGAGGTGTCTCGGTGTGGGTCTCTGAGTTTTTCATACTTGGGGTTTGTTGAAATTTGTGGACATGTAGATTAATCCTTATCATCAAATTTGGGGAGTTTTCAACCATTATTTCTTTAAATATTCTTTCTGATCCTTTCTTTCTCTCCTTTCCTTCTGGAATGTCCATTATGTACATGTAGGTACACCTGATGATGTCCACTGGGTCTCTGAAGACCTGTTCATTTTTCCTCTTTCTTTTACTTGTCTGTTACTCAGATCAAATAATTTCAATTGATCTATCTCCAAGCTCACTAATTCTTTTTCTACAGCCAGCTCAAATCTGTTAAGATACCCTAGTAAATTTTTCATTTTGGTTATTGTGCTTTTTAAGCCAAGAATTTCTATTTGATTCTTCTTTTTATAACATCTAATTGTTTACTGATATTGCATATTTGGTTGAGAATACATTGTTCTCATACTCTCCTTTAGTTCTTTAAACATCGTTCTCTTTAGATTTTTTAACATATTTATCATAGCTGATTTAATTCCTTTGTCTAGTAAGTCTAACGTCTGGGATTCCTCAGGGACAGTTTTTATTGACCTTTTTTCCCCCCATGTATGGGCCATACTTTTCTTTTTTTCTTTCTTTCTATGCATATATATAGCACATTTTGTGAAAACTAGACATGTTGAGGTGCCTGGATGGCTCAGTTTGTTGAGCATCTGACTCTTGGTTTTTAGCTCAGGTCATGATCTCAGGGGATGAGACTAAGCCCCACAGTGGAATCCATGCTCAGTGGAGAGTCTGCTTGAGAGTCTCTCTCTCTATATCCCTCTGTCACCCCCACCCCCGACACTCTCTTTCTCTAAAATAAATAAATAAATAAATAAATCTTTAAAGAAAAAAGAAAAAACTAGATATGTTGAACAATATAATGTGGTGATTCTGGATATAAGATTCCTTTCTTCCAAAGTTTGTTGTTTTGTCTATTATTGCTTCTGGTCTTGCTACTTTTGCTATTGTTTGCTCAGTAACTTTTCTGATTTCTCTGAAGTTTATATTTTTATTTGCAGTCACTGTCACTGCTCAATTTGTGATCAGCTAGTTTTTAGACAAAGATTTCCTTAAATACGTGAATCAATATGTCTCCCAGATTTTGTTAAGTGGTCCTTTATGCATGTTGGGGCAAAAATTCAATGTTCTGGTGGACAGTTTACAACACTTAGTCTCGACTTCCTCCTTATGCAGAAGGTCAAGGTCAGCCAAAGATAAAGATTAGGTTCTCTCCGGGCTTTCCCAGGCATATGCACATCTCTTCACATACCCCCTAAAGCAGACCCTGAAAAAAAAGTTCCTTTGTTGTATAAAGGAAGACACTGAAGCATCATCAACAAAAAGTCTTATGTGGCCCAGAACTTAATTTACTGTGGATATGTCCTTTACCATTAGCTTGTATTTCTCTGCCTGGCTCTGAATAAGTCATGGTTTTATGCTCATCAGAACAAACTTCTCTCTGCATATTTTGTAGGTGATTTAAAAATGCAGAATCCAACGTAAGCATTAAAAGTCAAAATGTTACAAGGTTGCATATTTCAATAAAGCCTTGAAGATGATAGGGTTTGGGAAATGCCAAAGTGCTTCCCTCTTCAAATTAAAATTCTAAACAGTTGTACAAAAGCTCCTGAGTTCAGCATCTTCTGTACCCCACTCCCCAGACAGAGGTTTCATGGTTTTCACACATGCTCAGCACATATAGCTCATTTAGAGAAGGGCTTAAAAAACCATACATTTTGACTTCAGAGGCTTTTCCAGGGACCCTCCTAAGAGAGGATAACTGAATTTTTCCAGTGCTGCTTTCTTGTA
This sequence comes from Mellivora capensis, assembly GCA_004024625.1. NCBI lineage: Eukaryota > Metazoa > Chordata > Mammalia > Carnivora > Mustelidae > Mellivora > Mellivora capensis. Next base: position 8,921 of record PISX010008787.1, on the reverse strand, counting down.
CAGAGATCATCTTATAGGTTCTCTTCATGAGGATGAGAAAGAGCACAGCATTATATCAAACACACCCAACTCTTCACTATAAGTCACCAGAGACTCTAAACCAGGACATTTCTGGGATCAATCAGTTATCTTTCTATTTTGTCCCCAGATATAGCTAGATAAAAAGGAATTAGCCAAATAAGAAAGCTATCCTTGGAACTTGATATATCAAAATCAATTCATACATTTTTAAAGTTCCACTTGACTAAATTTCCCACAAAGTGAGGGTCTGCTCTTAAGATAAATCATTGGATATTATGTTATGCTCATAAAAATTAACGGGTTAGTATTTTGCATGTGGATACTTCTAGTTAATAAATAATATCTGGCTTAAAATAAGCTGACTGATGATTACAGCTGGATGCCACAGACCTTTCTAAAGGATTTTATTTAACCTGACAAAAAGGTTTAATTTCTGAAATAAATAAATTGACTCTTATCAAATGATACATAGTTATGGTAAGAGGTCATTACAATACTACTCTATTTTTAACTCTTTGGAAATGAAAAAAGTCTCAGAAATGGGAAAATCTATTAATGAAATATAAAGTGCAAATTTAAGCACAAAAAAGCCAAGAAAGACAAAAGGTAAAGTTCTCAGGTTAACAACCATTCAGTTATGTTAAATTTAATATGTGTTTAATTAGGCTATTAAATGTGTATTTTAATGTACCACAGGTGAAATGCAGAGTAGTTAATGTTTCCATTAGAATTTAATTTCTACACTTCCTTACTTTCCCATGTTTAAATATGCAACCTTTGAGTTGGGTTAATATAGCCCTTTGCAGTTAATTGCTTTGTTTTGGTTTTATTTTAAAAAGAAAAGAATAAAGCAACTGACAGTATTTAGTATTATTCATGTTTAAGTGGTCCTTGTTAGTTTTAAAAATAATACCTTAACAAGAGGAAAAGACCAGAGGATGTGTTTTTATCTTTGCTAGCACCAACCTGCTTGAGTAGAGATAATTTTTAAGCCAGGCTATATTAATAAACAGCAAATCATCATGTTAAAATAAATCAAAAGAAATGATCATTTAATTACATTTATAGAACAAATAGCCACAATTGATACATGATATCCTTCTTGTAATCACTAATTTACTTCTGTAATAAGAACAAGAAAAACTAAAGAGTAGCTTTTGACTTCACTGACTCCACTCCACAGAAACTTATGACCACCATCAGGAAAAGGCAACAGAATTTCTCTTCTTGGTGTTTATGAAAAGACTCTGCCCCCAAAACCTTAGCTATCTTAAGCTTCTGCTTGTTTTCTCTATTAGCCATCCACCTTTTTGCTGGTACACTCTGTATACCTTAAATACAGAGTATAAACCTTATTTTATAGTGGAAATGAAGATGAGACTTCTTTCCATTAGTCCCACAGAGTTATAGCATGATGGTTTCTGGACCTGTGTGATTACCCTATACTATATCACCCCAGTCGACTGGATTATGATCCATACCGTGGGATCCTAAGAATCTATTCCCAAATAAGTGGGAGAGAATGGTAGTGCTGGCTTCAGAAAAGCTGAGTAGGGTTCCCCTTAGAACACATTTTGTTAAGTCAGAAACAGCTATAAAGTTGTCCAACATGTCTACTCCATGTTTTAGAGCCATAAAATATCTATCATAAGGCTAGCTCAGTTGATTCAACATACTGACTCTACTTTCTCTGCACACAGCTGTTGATCTAGCTCTGGGTGAGTTCCCAAGCATAAGCTTAGCCATCCCAGCAAAGTCAATTTCCAGGAAGAGAGTTCTATAATGTCCCAGGTCAACCTATTTTGTACAGCCATGCTCTTTGAGAATAAATGGCCTGGTAATTCATTACCTCCTAGTTACTCATTTACTCCTACCCTTACGCAGTAATCAGAGCTTTTAAAAGCAAATCTAAATCCCAGCTACACCACTTTGTAGCTCCATGACTTTGCATAAATTGTTAATTCCTATAAACCTCAGTTTTCTTATCTCCAAAGTAGAGAAAAAAAAACTTCTCTTAAAACTGTTGTGCTGACTAAATGAGATAATGTCTTTAAAGCTCTAAAAATAGTGACTGCCAATGAATAAGCAGGCAACAAATAACTAGCCTTCTCCACAGCAGCATTATAAATACCAAGAAGCATTATCAAAGAACACATCTGATTAGCAATGCCTCCACCAAGTTTAAAAGGCAACCATTGGAAACTGATGAAAGGCATAGGCTGCTAGACCAGATCTGACTTATTATAGTGATCATCATTCACTGTTCATTCAACTATTTACTAAGCATCTGAGTGCTAACTAGATTCCACACAGGAAAAAAAAAAAAAGTTGACAATTTCTCTAAAAGGCTTACATTACTAGGGGAATATAACACAAATACACGTATCAGTATGGCTGGGGGACATCACAGCCAATGCCAAAGGACGTAAAAGTGCTTAAACACGGGGATCTCCAATCTGGTAAAAGGGATTATGACACCATGATATTTCTAAATAAAGTAAGACTGTTTTATTCTGAATATATTCCTTTGATAATACTGGACTCTGAAGGAGATCTCAAGGGTAAATATCAAATGCCTTTATTCAATGAATATTTACTGATAGCTTATTATGTGCTAAATACCTCACTCCACTAAACCTCACACAACACTCGGGGATAAAAAAAAGGCCTGTCTTTGTAGATCAATGAAATCTTATTTGTTTTAGGGTAAAAAATGCAATCAGTCTATTTTGACAAAATTTTAATCCCTACTTAAATACTTCCTGAGGAAAACTGCAGGATTCACCTCAGTTTATATTAACTAAAAAGTACTTATTCTAAAGATGTGAATCAAATTAGTACATTGTTTAAAATACTGAAGTTGAATGCAGAAGCCTACTGATTTATAAGACTATTTTTGTCACTTTTTAAATGGCTTTCCTTTTTGTTTTTCTTTTCCTTAAGAACCTGCATTTTAAATGTGTACACTGGATTTAGGACCACACAGACCTTGAGTTAACTTGTTAGCTAAGGCAAGTTATCTGCACCAAGTTTCCCCCTCTATAAAAATCTGTAAAATAGGAATAACTATCAGCATTTTTCTTGTACACTGTGGTTTTTTATTTCATTGTGCCAACTTGTTTACAACTGAATTTCCCTTACTAGATTGCTTCTTAGAAACAGATAACATATCTTGTTCATTTTTACATTCCCAAAGTACTTAACATAGTGCTTTACAGATGGTGGATAATAACTAAATCACCTAAATGTCTAATACGTTTCCCCCTTCTTGGATGATAGTAAAAGCATCAGATCTACCTTTAACCAGTAAAATAATATACTTTTATTTCGTGTACTTTGCTTTTGCTTGTCATGGAGATAATCTCCGAATCCAATGCCATATAAAATTTAGTTAAAACTCAGGTAAGAGAAATATTCCTTTAAGGACTCCTGGGTGGCTCAGTCAGTTAAGTATCTGCCTTTGGCTCAGGTCACGATTCCAGGGACCTGGGATTGAGCCCCATGAACCCCCACATCATGCTCCCTGCTCAGTGGTGGGAATCTGCTTCTGCACCTCCCTCCTGCTCATTATCTCTCTCTCTCTTAAATAAATAAAATCTTCTTTTTTAAAAAAGAGAAATAATATTCTTTTAATTTTTACTTATTCATTTTTGACAAATAAAAATTATTACTACTTAAGGTATACAACATGATGATTCTATATCCATATACACTATAAATGACTACAACAATCAAATTACCTAAATAACTATTACCTCCCATAGTTACCACTGATGTGTGGATGCGTGGGATACAATACCTTATTACTATTTACTAGAGTCACCATGCTGTACATTAGAGCTCCAGAACTCATTCATCTTATAGCTCACAGTCTGTACCCTCTGATCTATAAAAGATTATCTGAATGTCCAATAAGTCATCTTAGATACTTGAAATCATTGCTCCCCTGTAATCCCCTCAAGATTCTGATTCAGTAGGTCTGAGGTGGAGTCTGAGAGTCTGCATTTCTAACAAGCCCCCAGGCGATGCTGAAGCTGCTGGTCAGCAAACCACACTCCGCTGGCTGGCTCTAAATCACTCTTAAAGTTGGTGCCTGGTGTTCATTTTTTGGTCTTTGCCTAAGTATTTTCCTGGACGCTGCTTCGATATTAAACAATCAACCAAAAGCATTATAAAGACGTACTTTTGAAAGTCCTAAGACAAGCTTTGTCCTATTTACTTGGATGTTTTTGAGGACACTCATTATTTATTACATTCTGTGGGGCTTCTCTAGGAGGACCTAACACAGAGAAAACACAGTTTCTCTCTGGACTTGGTATTAGAAAGAGCGGTGCTTCCTTCTGTGCAGCTGGCTTGTTCTTACATCACAGACAGTACCCATCTTACAAACCGATGGTGTTTCTCTCTTTTTTTGTGGCTGCTTGAAAACCCAGAGACAGCTTTGTGGGCCCTTTATCTACAGAAAATGAGCTGTACTGTAGCACCTGTTTTGTATGTGCAACCTCATCTTAAATAATTCATCGGCTTTTTTCTTCCCTTATTTCTTACTGGCCCTGATTTCATTACTTTTTGGCTTTTGCATTATTATATTTATATCTTATAAACAGACTTAAAGTCCTGTTTGAAATGGCAGAGGAATGGAAATTGAAAGGGGGAAAAATGACAGATTTTAAGCAGAAAACACATGCATCACAGTTCTCAGACATTCCATCATCTATTACACAAACTACAATGCACTTGCTAAAATTCTTTTTCTTTAAAGATTTATTTATTTGAGAGAGAGAAAGAGAGCCGGGGGAAGAGGGGCAGAGGAAGAGGGAGACAGAAACTGAAGCAGACTCCATGCTGAGTACAGAGCTCAATGTGGGGCTCCATCCCACGACCCTGAGATCACGACCTGACCCAAAACCAAGAGCCTTTAACCACTTAACCAACTATATCACCCAGGCACCATGCAGCTTACTAAAATTTTTATTAGCTGACTTAAAGTTATTTTTTAAAAAATTAGGGTTTCAAAAATCTTTGCTATCATTCCCATTACTGATGACAATTGGGACTGTCTCTTACCAATAAAACAGAACACAAATTGGAAAGGCAAGAATGGCCTATCACTGGCTGCCCGATTGGCTTAAAGCTCTCTAAGGGATATGTCATCAATCTCATCACTCAGTCTGGAGGTTAAGAGCCATTGCAATTCTTCCACCAACTTCTTTGAAATCCAGTTATAACTATGAACTCCTACAGAATTTTCTTTCTTTTTCTTTATTCTTTTTCCTTCTTCCTTTCTTCCTTTTTTTTTTTTTTGAAAAAGAGAGAGAGAGAGAGAGAGTAGGAAGGTCGAAGAACAGAGAGAGAGGTAGAAACAGACTCTTAAGTAGGCTCCATATCCAGCATCCCGATTGGGACTTGATCTCACAACCCTGAAATTATGACCTGAGCCAAAGTCAAAAGTTGGGCACACAACCATCTGAACTACCCAGGTGCCCCAGAATTTATTTTCTATACTATTTTTTTGCTATCTTCCCCCATGCAATATACAGTGTTGTTATTTTAACATTCATATTTTTATATTTGTGTCTCTCACTTTACCTAGCACCCAACTTCCCATGTAGTCAGAATCAATATTACTTTTTGCTTATTAAATAACAGCATTACTAGGGCGCCTGGGTGGCTCAGTGGGTTAAAGCCTCTGCTTTTGGCTCAGGTCATAATCCCAGGGTCCTGGGATCGAGCCCTGCATCGGGCTCTCTGCTCCGCGGAGAGCCTGCTTCCTCCTCTCTCTCCCTGCCTGCCTCTCTGCCTACTTGTGATCTCTGTCAAATAAATAAATAAAATCTTAAAAAAAAAAAAAAGTAACAGCATTACTATTTTTATGTAGGAACCCTACAATAGGGGGCACTGCATAATAATCTTGGATACTCAACATAGAGGTAAGAAATTAAAAAAACTAAAAATCTGGGACTAACAAAATTAGCCCTTCAAGTTATTAAGAAAAGCCCTTTCTGCTAGCATGGCAGGGTTTCTGAGGAGCAACTGTAACTATGACATCACTTCAGCAAGTAAGATTTTTTAAATAATGCTTTCAAAGCCTTCTTAATCATTTCACTCCATTGTAGAAACCCACCAAAGTTCTAAGTCCAAAGTTCTAAGTTCAAAGCTGTCTGTAAAGCTGCTTGGATTTTAAGGCTATCAAGGGTATGACCACAACCTATTTTTCCAAGCTGAGTGATTTTCCGTGGTTCTTTTATATATTTAGTTTTCCAACCAAAACAATTCATTTACATGCTGGTAACACGGGGTCTGCCAAAAGTACTACCCATGCCTGTCACACCTCTAAAACCTAGCCATCCTCCAAGAACCAATGAAAACGTTCCTCCTTCATGAGGGTGTCTTTCCTTAGAATGGAATCTCACTCTGCTACATTTATACCAGTTATTCTGTCTCCTGAATCATTACAAAATACTGCCTTTGATTACATTATGTTTTTTTCTGTATCAGACATCTGCTAACTGCATAGCTCCCTGAAGGAAGTTAAGGCTACTTTTTTTTTTTTTTAAGATTTTATTTATTTATTTGACAGACAAAGACCACAAGTAGGCAGAGAGAGAAGGGGGAAACAGGCTCCCTGCTGAGCAGAGAGCCCAACGAGGGGCTCTATCCCAGGATCCCCGGATCACAACCGAGGCCGAAGGCAGAGGAAGGCTGAGGCTTTAACCCACTGAGCCAACCAGGCGCCCCAAGGCTACTTTTTTGTTAACATTCAAAAACACCTACCTTGGGACCCCTGGGTCGCTCAGTTGGTTGGGCAGCTGCCTTCAGCTCAGGTCATGATCCCAGCGTCCTGGGATCGAGTCCCACATCGGGCTCCTTGCTTGGCGGGGAGCCTGCTTCTCCCTCTGCCTCTGCCTGCCACTCTGTCTGCCTGTGCTTGCTCGCTCTCTCTCCCTCTCTCTCTCTCTGACAAATAAATTTAAAAAATAAAAAAATAAAAAAATAAAAACACCTACCTTACTCCCTTCAACGTAGTCCTTAAATGTCTACTGAAGGAACCCATCAAAAAATCCTGGTAGCCATGTACCAGCAGATCGTGGTAAAGCAAATTAAGTGTTATTTATTTATCTGTTTGATATATGAAACAAGTCTCTTTTAATCACACCTACCATCTATGTGTGTGTGCATATGTATGTACGTCTTTAAGCATACACTCATGACTTTGCAAAACACACATTTCTGTGTGTTTAATCTGCATATTCCAGTTTTGATTAATCACGAAATAGGTTTCCTTCACAGAGACTGATAAAAGCTACCCATAAAATGCAACTCTACATAATAGTACTCACCTTGGTACTATTGCACTTAACAGAGCACTTGAAAATTCCTTTCAAAATACAGAGTGCTCTAAATTACAGGATTCAAATTATTTTAAATGTGTGATTAAACATGCTATAAAATTATTCTTCTGAACACTTATTTTATTTGTTAAAGAACATATGCTCTTCCTCAAAATAACTTGCTATTTTTGAACTATTACTCAGCCACACACACTTCCTACAAGCAGCAAAGGTTACCTCACATAAACCTTGATTTTACAATATTTGAAAGATTTTCCTCTGAAAATTCATGAGTTATAGGTGAATGAAAGGGGCAATCTTGGAGTTAATTTTTCCTTAACGAACGGTCCTGAAATAAACCCCTTCACAGACATAATTTTGTTTGCTTCACAGCAATGATGAAAACAAGGATCAGTAATCTTTCCATTTTTCAGAGGGTGCAATCACATCGGAGAGGAGCTATGTGAATGGTCCAAGGATATGAAGCTAATTAACTGGCCCCAATTCCTTACACTATCACAATTAGTTTAAAATTTTAGGTACTGATTAGTCACCTTTCATTTCAGTATGAAATGTCTTTAGATAGCCACTTCTTTAAATATAGCTGCTTCCAAACTAGCCAATGAATGTGATATTTTTCTTCCTTCTCATTGTTTTTGGTCATTCCTTTTTCATTTGATCCACTGACTTTGTGTTAAGTTGGAAACTTTTGAAGTATATCAAAAGATCAGAGAAGTGCTCACTTCAGCAGCACATATACTAAAATTGGAACGATACAGAGAAGATTAGCATGGTCCCTGTGCAAGAATGACACGCAAATTCGTGAAGTGTTCCATATTTAAAAAAAAAAAAAAAAAGATCAGAGAAGTTCAAGTCAATGTACCATGTGTAAGCAATGGCAGAGGCAGTGTTTCTAAGCCGTTTCCTTTTCTTCCAGGGCATATGGCCAGTTAAGTGCGACCATGTAATTAAACTATAACCAAGGAAACGTAGTCAGAAGTGGTGGCTAGTACCTCCAGGTCTGGACTAAAAGTGACAGACATCCTTTGAAGCAGTCTTCCACACTCCCCTCTCTTGTTTATAGGCCAGATACAGAGGATCCCCTGGGGACGACAAGGCCTTCACTGACAGTGAAGACGGGCAATGAAGAAGCTGGAATTCCTAAATAAATGGGGAGAGTAAAGGCTCCCAACACCTGCCCCACTACCACCAACACTAACTTGAACTGGATGATGACACGGTGAGAAATAATCCTTTATTGTACAAAAACCATCAAGAGTTAAAAAACAAAAATAAAACTGGTGGCATCTCATTACCTGATTTCAATCTTTACTACAAAGCTGTGATCACCAAGACAGCATGGTACTGGAATCAAAACAGACACATAGACCAATGGAACAGAGTAGAGAGCCCAGATATGGACCCTCAACTCTATGGTCAAATAATTTTCGACAAAGCAGGAAAAAACATACAGTGGAAAAAAGACAGTCTCTTCAATAAATGGTGCTGGGAAAATTGGACAGCTATATGTAGAAGAATGAAACTCGACCATTCTCTTACACCGTACAC